>VZRM01001184.1:884359-967774 GCA_013397955.1 Grantiella picta
AAAAAATATATAAAACAAATGAGTAAGGACTCAAATATGAGAGAGGACCAGAGAGTGAGATCTCCTGATATGACTGTCCCTGCCATTTTCAGTGATCTCATCTCTTAGGTGTCAAATATCAAATCCATCATTAGAAAGTTGTTTAAAACAGAAAAGGGTCTGTGAGCATTACTTCAGGAGCAAAGGAAAAGGTTAATTAACTGAAAATATATATTCCACAAGCAAGATGAATCAGAAGCTCTTCTAACTTAATCCCATGACTGACACCAGCTCCTTTGACTGTTAACAAGCACCACTAGAGCCAATCCCTGACACCCCAGAAGTGGCTCTGAAGCTGCTGTATCCAACTGCTCCATACACCAACCCCACTGGGACATAACCAAATGCATCTTACTACAAACTGATTTTGTGAAGCCCAGAGAGAAGGATGAGCACAGGACACAGCAGCAGTTTGAGTCCACCCACAAGCCAAGGAAATTATTCACACAGTGGCTGCTTACAGCACTGACTTCCGTGCAGCAGTGGGGACCTTCTGCTAAGTCACTTGATCTCTTAGAAGAATTTACTGCTCTTCACAATGTTTTCTTTTCAATTATTATAATTATTACTGTTACAAGACAGATTCCTTCAAGCTGTTCCACAGTCCAGTTTCTCCAGGCCCAAATCCCAAAGTACTGCGACCTTGAACATCACCTGTCCCCTAAAAAGCATCCCATTCTATGGCTCACTATACTAGCATCTGCCTGCACCCCATTTTTTCCTGCCACAGTGTTCCATTTTGAAGTGTCACAGTCAAATATCTGGGACAGTTTCTTGCCTTGAGTGAAAAAAACACTTCCTCCAACTTCCAGAGAAAAACTGCATGTCTATATATTTAGCAACAAAAACTGGAGTAACATTTAACAAAGAATTTGTTCTTCCCTTACTGTAAAAGAACACTTCAGCTCATCAAGCTGACAAAACCCATCTTGTTAGAAAATATTCTTTTTGGAACTGTACCAATATGTACTTAATAAAATACACATTTGAACAATAGGAAGCACTTCCTTTTTATTTTCACCCACAGGTATTGTAGTTTGTAAAAAATATTTTTGAAATAGTTTCTTACACAATATTAGGAAAAAAATAGGAGTTATAAGATGTTCTCTTTTTGTTGAGATAAGACACTTGGTGCAGAGTTGTTTAGGTGCTCAGTGCTGGACTGAAGACAAGCTCAGGCCCAGGCTGTGCTGGGATTTTCTGCGGATGTGCCTTGGTCATCCAAGGTCAACAAGAGATCCCTCCAGGTCCTGAGGCTGCTGTGAGCTACTCTGGCAAATTACACAGGAGAAATTGAGTTTCAGATGACCCTTTTGCTCTGTCCTCAGCCAAGTACCACGTTCAGCGATCTTTTAATTCACTGAAGCATTTAATCACATTTAAGTGCTTTTCTGTATCATGATGATCTTAAAAATGCATGCTGGAGGAGGTAATTATAAAATAACCTCTCAGAGCAGCCTGTAAGTTTATCTATCCTGCAAATTACAGTGTAAAACAATGGCACATCATTTCTGTGTAGTTTTTTACCTTGACTGAATCATCTTTAAACCATAAATATTTTTAGGTCAGAATTCTTAAATAGCACCCAAAAAATGCTGTTCCTGCTTTCCAAGTTGCACTGGACAGGCAGAACTTACTCAAGATATATAACAATTTACAAGTAAATGTTATTTAATAATCAAACTAAGGATGAGTCTTAAGTAAAAACATCAGCTTAACAGCAGAACATGCTGCCCAACCGAGAGCTCCATTTTGGAAACACACTGGAAGAGACCATCTTTTGTAACTGACACTTTCTCCAAAAAAAATTACTCCATGTACCAGCCTGACTCTCTCAGATTCACCTTAAGAAGGTGATAGAGCTCTTACCATGTGGAAATTAACACTCCCACGGTGAGTAACAGATGAATCATTCTAACAAAAACAAAAACCCCCAAGTTTTACTAGGAAAATGGCTACACTGTCTATTCTCCTTTCATACAGATCTTTCCTTCACATGCCATACTGTGAAGCCCCAACAATTCAATCTTAGAATTGCTTTGCTGTTTATAGTACCTGAAGCCAACACATATAAAGCAATGAATGCTGTTATTTTTAACTCTGTCTCAATAGTAAACTCTGACAGTGAACAGCAAGGACACCTCCACAGCTCTCTTTACTTCAGAGCCAAGCCTGGGAGTGGTGTGGGACTCCCTGGCTTTGAGAGATGGTGGGGTCTGGAGCCACCATTCGCAGCAAGCAGAGATGATTTTCACATCATCTTCCTCAAAAAATGCTCTCCCCAAAAGCTGTGTTGGCATCACTGATACCCACACAGATACTTGAGATAACCTAACTTACTCTATCTGATCCTTTTGGCTACTGTGAGAAATCTCCTTCTTGTGTGAGATAGGAACAGGGATCAGAGGGGGATGAGACACCTCTGCTGTGCACCAGGAGTTTGCTTCAGTGTAAAAAAATAATGATAATTAAAAAAAGAGTACAAATCCAGTGCTGGAGAAACATTCATCTGCCAAAGCCCTGGAAGATGAAGGTCATTTAGAAGATGTGAACAAGATTCAGGATAAATTTGCCCACAAAGTCCAAAATTGAGACAGGTTTGAGACACCTGCTCTGGGAAATGGAGTAAGAGAGCACAAACCTGAGTTGATTCGCAGACAGTAGGACCGAAAAGCTTTCCAGAAATTACCGGCTGTGTGAGGAAAACCCTTTCACTCCACAGCAGCAGCAACAAAACAGATTTGAGAAAAAAGATGCTAACCAAACACACCTTTGGTTTGTTGTTTAGATCCATACTTGAACCCGCCCTTCATCCAAAAAGAGTTCATTTTCCCATGGAAGAGTTTTCCTGCTGACATGTACACTAGTTCAAGTGCAGGGAAGGTGACTCCCTCCCCCTATTTTTGTTCATCATATTCTGAATTTTTTTTTGCTCCCAAACCATTTGCTAAACTTATTGCATTTTATATAGCTTTCAAATAAAGAAAAAACCTTATATTTTTGTGTAACGTACACTATTTATCACCACAAGTATTTTGATAAATGGCCCATGTCTTTGTCAATTAGAAAAACTCTAAAAGATCTTTATCTTGTGAAATATTATCAACTTTTTTTTTTAACGTGACTTTGGGATAGTAACTATTTTGCTGCATTTCTGGCGGTATTTGAGAATGGAGTGAAAAGTCCAACTTGGAAAGTCACTAGAAATAAAATCTGGGAAGGAACACAACCACCTGAAGAGCCTCATGGCACAGGGACAGCTCTGCTGCAGCCACAAGAACCTCTGCTACACTTGACCTTGAGACAAGAGAGTGGAAGACTCTGGGTCAGTCCAAGCACAACAGGAATTTTTCTACTGGTACAAAGAAACAAACAAAGTAAAAAGGAAAGCAAATAAACCCAAAGACCGTTCTACCCTCATACATAATTGATAAGACACCACAAAGCTGATGAAATAAATGAACTGAACCCAGCTTCAGATTGAATCTAGAAAACTCTGAAGAAAGATCTTTTGCCTATAAACTATGGGTTATAAACACACTGTTTCCAGATCAGCAACTAACATGCAATTATCTGGGAAAAAGCCTGAAATGTGTGAGTCCAACAAAAGGAGGGCACAACAGGTAGCAAATAAATTTGGATTATAATATTAAAGAGTAACTTCCACTGAAATAGGCAGTATACATTTAGTATATGTTTCGCTGCATTTTTATAACAGAGATATGTTAATAATGGCTCATTTCCCTGCTGCACTAAAGTCAGGATTCTTAATGAACGCAAAGTATAGAGTGGCTTTAGCATTTCTCTCCCAGAAAACCAGCTACAATAGCATTGTGCATTTTGAAACCCAGTCTGATTTAAAACATCAGAGCTAATAGAACACCGAGGAAACAGGTTATTTTTAACCCTCTGTAACTGCAATTGCGAATTTTCATTCTGGAAACACAGGCAAGACTTCCACATGGAGAATAATCAGACAAGATAAACAAAACATTTTAAAATAAATGGATGCCTTATCCTGAAAAGACTTGAAAATATTTCCTGTTGCCAGCAAAAATACTCATAAAATTTGGAATGTGAAACAACAGCTGGGAACAGTTAGCTACAGGAGAACCAAAATGGTTTGCAGTCATTTCGGAAATCAACACGCAGAGTGGCAACCATAGGTTTTCATTTCCTTTGTGATAAACCTTTCACAGAGAGAAAACTCAGCAGTATTTCTCCCTGCCATACTTTGAAACCTACTATGAATTTCATAAGTTCATATTTGAAGGGTCTAAAGCAGACTTGAAAGCACAATAGTCAACACAACATGGAAACCACTGTGCAAGGGATGAAAAGGATCCTTAGTCATGTGGGAGCATAAAAAACACCAGGGAGCACCAGGCTTGGCCCACAGTCGCAGAGCTCACTCCAGGCATCTTTTTACTGACTGGTTTCTTGATTCTAGCACAGAGTCAGAACCAGTCTATTCATCTGCACGATGAATTTCTTCCTGCAGCAGATGTGCATCTTATCTCACACAGGTTTTTCACTTTTTGTTTCAACAAACGCATTCTTGATTTTTACTGCACAGGATGAGAATCAAAATCTGGTACAAGAAAAGGACTTTCAATTCCACAAAAACAAGTACACAGCAAATAAACCTCAAGAGATGTCAAGAGATCTATTTATTTGTCTTCCCACCAGAGAAGACAAACATTCTGATGTGTATGCTCACAACTGTTTTCCAATTCTAAATACTGAGGTAGAGAATCGTATCCGAAATATGAAGAAACTAAAAAGACTTATCTCAAACATGCAGATTTTGTTCCAGCAGAAAAGCTTTCAATAATTTCTCACTTCATAATGAGTTTTTGTTACTTCCCTGCAGTATTTGTAATGTTAGAAAAACACTCTGTGTTTTGGTAACATTTGAGAAACACAAAAAGTCAATTTTGTAACTCTCTCTGGTTTTTAGTTTTAATAGAAATATTTGCACTGCTGACATTGGCATGAAACCTAGGTAACATCTCCGAATAGAATAAAGGCTATGGTGAAAAACAGTGAAAAGCAACTGGTAAACACCATTTCTCAGTACGATTTCACTTTTAAAACATAAACCCAACTTGGGTTTTAATACATACTGCTGCATTACTCCAGTGGCACATTACCATCAACAGGCAAAACCCAATAATCTCACATAGGGCTTCTAGTACAGAAGTAAAAGTGCTGACTTTGCAAAGTGTATATAGAGTTCAACAACACTAAACAATGCCTTAGTGAAGACTTTTATTTCCTCTTCTTTAGCAATCCCTACAGCTTAGTGTAGTCTGTTGAAGCAATCATAGATTAAAGCGAACTCTGAATTTTTATATTGTTTCGTATCATGATTTCATAAATTATATTACTTGTTTAAAGTGAAGTCAAGGATTAATGTTCAACATGAGGAAAATTAAAGTGCAAGTCCTTTCACTAAGGACCCCTGAAGGAGAAGGATCCTAAATACAAATAAAAGTATTACCATAACATATTTTTATCTCATGCTAATGAACAGTAGTTTAACCACTTCAAAGACTGAGATATTACTGCTATTATTAGAGGCCTGGAATGAATTCACACAGAAAACACTGACAGGTCAGTTCTCCCTTATCCAGCTCTATATTCTAACAGGATCTTTTCCCTCCAGAGCTGCTTTCTGTTGCTGTTCTCTCCAATCAATAGCGCTTCAGAACATAAACCAGATCTGTCTCCCTGCCCACAGCTGCAAAGGTCAAGCGGATCGTAACATCAGTGTTTTAAGGAAGAATGGATCCAGGGATTTTAAAATTCAGGAAATAGAAGAACTCCTGAAAGAAAATACACTTCCAGCAGGGATCACTCCACTGAAGGCAGAAGAAAACCCGAGATTTGCTAAGGCTCTGGACAGCCATGGTTCACACTGACATGCAGAGACACAGAAGGGCCAGTCTAGAACTGGTGTTGCTCTCCAGCACATTCCCATGCATGAACACCATACAGTTTGAAAACATGGACTCCAGGAAAAAGTGGGAAGCTCAAGCCAAACAAATTCTTCCCAAGAAAGGGCCATAGAGGCAGGTCTAGGGGCTTTTACAGGGATACAGGAGAAAATATAACTCAAGAAGATGGAAAACTGTTTTGATATTTCATTCCCACAGTATAGTATCCTGTTTATATATAGTTGTATAGTTGCTTGCAATTCCTCCCCAGGTTTGTTGCTTCAAATGTTTTGACTTTTATCTAGCTCCTCCTGTCCTATGTATATTTTTTTCTATCCTATTTTTTCCCCTACAAACTCTTCCCTTCTTTCCCTCATTCCATTTTCTAGTATTCTCCCTTCACAATTCTCTTTTTAGCTAAACTGCACCCAAATATATATATGTATATATGTGTGTGGATATATAGAGATATATATATGTGTGTGTGTGTTTATTAATAATAACACACTGTGAGTGTTTACCAACCCTCCTGCAGCTTGTTTGTTCTAGGCCTTCTGTTGCCCTGTGTATGAATCATCCATTTAGGCAGCAAATTCTTCAGAAAAGGAGTGCCTGTTGTTCTAAATCCATACAGTGCCTAGCACATACAGCCCCATTCTTAATTATAATAACTGCAGCAATGCTTTTGGTTTCCTCACTTCTGGAATGCTGGATGCTCGCTTTGTGTGCCTTCACTTCTCTAACAAACCCTTAAGAGAAACACTACAGCACGTGTGACACAGCAAAGCTTTGTGTTTGATGTGGAAACTCTGAGAGGAACACGGCAGTGACCAAAACAGATCCACTGAATGCTCTCCCTGCACGGAGCATCATTCATAGCTCTTTTCCCAGACGAAATGCACAACTCCTGTTAACATCACACCAATTTCACATGCCGTTTGTGAGGAAAATCGAGCCCTTTCCACACAAGCATGACCTACTGAAATCCAGCCCTGGCAGAGGGGCCGCAGTAAGAAGGAATGGCATGTTCCTGCTCCCGGACACTGTAGGACACTCTGAGCTCTGCCTTCCCTAACAAAAGCCTCTTTTCATTTAAGGGTGGAAAAAAATCCCCTTTTATTCTGTAGCCTTTGAAGGGCTTACATCACCACTTCTTCAGTTTCAGGATTTGAGTGAAAACAAGCTTTCTGCAAGGCTGGTCAAATGACTGTTAACGAAGAATTCCTGGGAGTGTTTAACCTACACTCTCTATTAATTTATCATTAGGGTACCTTCTAATAATGACTCATCTAATGAAGAAACAAAACCACAGCAGAAACAGCTCCTACAGTATTAGTTACAATGAATTTGGGCATTTCTCCACCAAAACAGTCATCATATCTTCCTTCTTTTATCCCCTAATTAGCCCCAAGGCTTCCAAGGGAAAACCACCATGGGCTTCACATATTGCAGAGAAAATATTTTAATGCTGGCCTTTCATCATGCATATGAAAAGAAAATTTCATTATCAAGGTTGTGTCCAACAGCTTCCTTGAATGTGATGACAGGAATTATATGTGAATAGGAATAGAATTAATAAGGGGAAAGGTAGTTGTGCCAGCCTTGTGTGTTTCTTCCCTCACAATTAAAAAATAAAAATAATTTTTTCCCCCAAAAATCTCTCCATGCATGGACCTGTGATGCATTCCCCTTTTTCAGAAACCCACCTAACCCAAACCAATACAGCTTCAAGAACATGAGCACACATTTAACCTTCAGCAAGAAAATCCTGAACTAAAGACTGAGGAAAGCGCCAAATTAGGGAAAAACTGTGTTTCACTAGGAACAAATAGGTTGTGCTAGTGATTTTCAATAGAAGGCTCTAAATGTGATTTTTCCCACAAGCCCTTCTACCTTTGTTTTACTATTTCTACAGCAGAGGTTGACTGAAAGAGCTAAGTGTACCAAACAGCACCAAGCCAAGGCAAAGTCATTACTTCACCTCCTTTCCCTGTCACCAGGCTAAGAAAACCCGTTTGGGCTAAAAGCTATTTTTTATACCTCAAACAACACAGGGCCCATTGAGAACCAACAGAAATAGTTTTAAATTTCAGGCTAGATGCCGTGTTTTTAGTAATGGTTATCCTGAAGCCTGAGAGGGAATTACACCAATGTCTCCCCAAGCCAGGGCAGCAGTTTCCATCAGCCACCTGTAAATAAGCTAACTTCATGAAAGGCTCAGCCACAATGAGCTGTTTGCCTATCGTCAGTCTTTGTCTTGACCTGTGCATTCATCAAAACTGCCTACAAGCCATTCCTGACCAAAGGTCGCAATACACTCAACTGTAATCTGCCACAGAGCTTTCAATACGATCCCCCATAGAGTAAACAAGTAACAGTTCTTTCAGTGACGCAACAGATTGGCTCAGAGCAAAGCCAGAGAGCTGGCACAGACAGAGACCACTGCATGGCACTGGGCTGTTCACAGGTCTCTGCCGCTCACCTCAGAACACTGACACCACACAGACTTGACCGACCAGATCTTGACAGATCAGCCCCACATGTCTTGGGAAGGTGGCCACCCCAACAGTCAAAAAGAGCACCACAGAAAGAAAGACTGTGTATGAAAAGAACAAGTCAGAGATACATCTGCATCCACTGTTTTAAGAATATGCACCAGTAAACAATGAGAGAACGTCATTGAATAACATAGCAGAGTGCATCTATCACAAGATGTGAAATACCTTACCACTTAGGTAATTGTTTAATCTACAGGACATTCACAAATAAATATCAGCTATGACCAACTTTAGCCTACAGAGTCAGATAATATTAAAAAAAAAAAAAAGGAAGTCAACTTTCACAGACATGGATTTTGACATTCTTAATGTGTTTTGTCTGTAAAATTAAACTGCAGTAAGAATAGTTATCCAAGGTGAACAGTTTGTGTGCTTATTGTCACTGTCCACCAGTGCTCACAATCCAAATCAGTCAGTGCTAAACTAACAGAGGATGCTGAACACAAAAGGCACCTGAAGGAAATCAGCAGCTACAAACATGCCTTGGCCCAAAACCAAGAGGGGCTCACTTCATCTTATCACCTGGAATGAAAAACTTAAACATCCAGCCAAGGAGTAACACAAAAGCAACCTGATAATTCATATGCTTCTCTCTGCAAATGTGTCTCTGACCTGGCCCCTCAAGCACTCCCTGACTTCACACAGATGCTTTCTTTCCCCCCTCTACCAGACTACTTAGCACATAGAGAATATGAATCCCTAAGGATTTAATAAAAGATTTGCTTTGGATCAGAAAATTGAGGTTGACTTCCCAATGCGTCACAGGCAGACACTGGTACTTATGAATTCAGATTGATTGCAGGGAAAGTTTTTCATCCTGGCAACACCGTTACCATAGCAATCCCAGCTGATCCGATATTCTTAGCAACCACTCCTAACTCTCCATCCCCAGCACTCCCTGCTTTCCTCTAAGGCTGAGCTGTGTAACCTCATTTCCAAAACCCCACTGACCACCAGCAGAACCACTGGAGTGGCACAAGCTCACAAACTGGAGTACCTTCTCCACACGTACCTACCTGGTGTGTACCTGATACACCAGTACAACTTGCTTTGCAAATGAGAGGTCATGAAAAGCACGCTTGGCCTTGGGATGCCGAGCAGGAGAAAGTCATGCTGGACCTATTCTGCTAATGCTTTCTGATCCTGGGGACGCAAACAGGAGAGCAGCGAGGGTCTGTGAAGTTCGAAGACCATGAAAATCCACCTTATTATTTCACACACATACGTAGTTCACCATCATTCCTTTGGGCTAAAGTAGTATTAGATAGTCAATCTAAAGTTGTGTCATTGAAATAGTACGTAAAACATCAGCTGAGGATTTAAACCACACAGCAACAAAGCAGTTAATTATTACGCTATTAACGCTATTTATGCCTCTCTTGCACAAAACTAGGCAAACTGTATTCCAAGCAGGCTTCTGAGGCAGCTGAAGATAAATCAGGAACTGGCAAACCACAACACCTGTGTTACTCTAACTACACACACTGCGTTTGGCAATCGCCCTCACTTCCTGTTGGAGGCTGTGTGCTGCCACTGCTGCTTATGGCTGGGCTTCCCTCCTCTAGACCCAAAATAAAGCCTGTGTTCTCACACTGATTCCGTTTAGGACTGAGTGACTCACAGCTCCTCACTCAGGTAAAGCTTTATGGACTTGATCTGGGAATGCAAACAGGAATAGCAGGCACTAGTACTCACAATAGAGGTGGAGGGGAAAGTGGAATGCATAGAGTGGCTGCTAATTAAACACAGGTTTGGAACTGCTCCCCAGTACCAAACCTGGATGTGCTACCACTAGGTGCACTCCACAGAGACAAGAGCAATGATTTGGCATGACTGGCAGCTGTACCACAAAGCCTGATGGACCAACTGCTCTGTCCTGGACTGCTACTCACTAAACATATCACTTACAACACCTGTAACAAAAAATAACAAATCTGCTCAAAAACAAATAATCCACTACAAAACATTAACCACATGCCCAAGAAATAAGAGAAAATATTTTGCAAGTTTTAATACATGTGCTACATGTTGGATTCTGATTTTAAAGGTTTTTTCCAACCTAAGGGGTTCTACACAAGCAGACCTTCAGGGAGGTGTCTCCAAAAGGGAGGTTTAAAAGCAGCAGGCAAACAAAAGAAAATACTATGTAGTGGCACATTCTGAAATCGAAGAACCAAACTACAAGAAAATATCATTTAGAAGGTCTTCTTAGGTGTATTTCCAAAAGCCAAAGAATGGCAATTTTCAGATATATTCTCAGTGTCAGATTACATTTTTTCTATCGCTATGGTAAGTTACAAGCTTCTACTAAGATTAAGAACCAAAAGACATTCACACCGCAAATGTGGAATAAAAGACTGTCACTAAATGAGGTTATTCAGTGTTCCTGGACTAGAAAGCTCCTGATAAATTTTTGGCTCTCTTCCTGAACAGAATCCTCTGAATGTTCCCTGCTGTAATAATGAAGCACCCCTAGACACCAAGAAAACTACAATTTCTGAGAAACATTGCAGAAGGACAACAGCTGCTTGGCAAACATGCTGATCTTGACCCCATACCAACCAAGGACAATGGTTTCAGAACCATACTGGTTTGCCCTAAATATACCCCAGAAAAATGGAGATTAGGCTGGACATTTCAGTTTTGCTTCTTTTTACAAGTGCAAAACAAGCACAATTCTGCCAGATGCTTAGCTAACACACAGACAATTTGACAAGTATCAGCTAATGCTTTGCTTCTCCATTTGCTGCGTGTTTTTCTTCAGTGGGATCCTGGGAGGATGCAAGAGATGGCACTGCAAAGCGCCCAACAATGTTGTATTTACTTGGACAGATTTTGTGGTCTCTTTCAAGTGTGCTATATATAGCTGATTATTTTGCTTTCTAGTCTGGAAAAGGAAAATCACAGCTGACACAGATTTCTTCTCAGCAGTTGCCTGCAAGCCCTGGCTGCAGATCTCCTCCCACAGAACAGAAGACGCAGCAGAGTCCTGCAGTTGCAGGTGGTCTGAGCATACACTGGACATCAACTCGTGTTGTTTTCTGTTTCAGAATTAAGTACAGATAACAAAAGGGGAACATTAGAAATATCAATGCTTCAGGTCAGTTACCAATTTACTGCATTTGCAATTTAATCCAGCCATCAAACAGGTTCCACAGAGCATATCATATTAGCCATTGGGCTTAATGTATTCTGGAATCAAAGCTAAGGCTGCACATATTGCAGTATCCAATTTATATACACAAGCTCTTTTTTTGCCCTTTTTTTTCCCTAAGACCAAAGAAATGCCAATTGACAGCCTTTCACAGTTATGTCACTTTGATGGTGCTGAGCCAGAACCCCCATGTGAGGAGTCCTTACATAATTTATTCTGGTCATTTTCATTCTGAATAGGTGAAAACAAATATTTTAAAGATTCCACCTTGAAGACAGCAAATTTTCCTTTTTTAACCTTTCTAAAGCGCTTTTAGTAAATAAAAAGAAGGCTGATGCTGCCACGATCTACCCAATACAGTTTATCTTCTTTACTTTCAATAATCTCCTTATAAAGCTCTGTTTTTCAAGGTGAGAAAATGCTAGAAGCTCCCTATCAGTAGCATATGGTGCATTAAACAAATTTGCTCATGGCACAGTGAAAGAAATGGTGCTAAAAGAACATCATGATTGTAAATCCATAAACTCATGCACTAGGAAAGCCAGAATTACACAGTTTAAACGTGCCCTTTTTATACATCAGCATCGTTTATCACAATACTATAAGAACAGAGTCTTTTTTCCATAAGATCCAATAGTGATTAGGGGATGCCTCATCTAACCGCCATTTCTTCAGTCTATTTTTGGCCCTATTCTTTCTATCTGTTGTTTTTTGGTGGTTTTTTTTTTTAAACAAAGTGCCTTTGTCCAATGCCAGAGCTGTTACTGCTCCTCACCCAGTCCATGTGTGCCTGCTCCCTCCTCACCCATTGCTGGCCCAGAATGCCCAGGCAACCTTCCACCTCCTGGGCAGTTCTCCACCCACCAAAGGATGGGTCCATTCTAGGACCACGTTCAGTATGATCCTGCAAACCTGCACAGCTTTTACCTTCCAAGACACATTTGCAAATATAGCTCCACCTGTTATTCGTTAGCAAAGAAACAGATTTAGCTTGTTAAGTGTTATCCCTACCATCACAAACCTTAAGCTGTAATAAAATAAGAGGTATAGAGCTCGTATAAATTTCTCCATAGACTTATAACTTGGAATAAATATTTTAAACTGGACAGAAGCCTGAGATTTGTTCCATGGACATTCCATGTTTGCAAAAAGACAGTAAATGACCTACTTACTGGATCTTTTGGGGCAAGCAGGGGATGGGGATGTTAGTCTGGAGCATTTGAGTTTTAAAAAAAGCAAACCAAACAAAAGCCTTGTCCTGTAACATCTGATTAACACTTATTTTCAGACTATACTCCTCAGAGACTGAAGGGAGAAGATAAGGTTCTCCCCAGGTTTTTAAATTCTTTTTTCCCCGCCAATTTTAATTTTCAAGATGTCAGTTTTTCAGGAGCTGCTAAGCCTTGAGCTCTAACCCAAAGTAAATAAATATACAAATTCAGAAACATTTTTATAAAAACCCTTTTGGGATATGCCCTACATAGCTGAGAGAGGACAAGATTTTATACATATTTAGCTGAGTTAGTCTAAAATCTGCTTGATAACAGAGATGTGATGCTGGCCTGGGAACTAGGGAGGCTCATGGCCATGGCACAAGTTTCAACGAGTAACCAATGCATCGAGTCCAGGAGGAAGGGGCAAGCAAAAAGGTAAGAAGGGGAACACTTGTTAGAAGAACAAAGAAAATCAGACAATAACAGTAAGTGTGTGGAACAATTAGAAGTTTACAAAGCAAAAGAACTTGAAAGACGAAGCCTGAAGAGAGCAGTTATGAAATGACAATGCAGACAGAATTCTCAGGACACCAGCTACACGCTTATTAAACTCTGCATAAGCATACAAATGACAGCTCAGCACTTCTGCAATCTTTCAAAATCTTCCAACTATTAAGAAAATACATTAAAGGGAACAAAAGTGGATTTCCTTTAGTTTTCTTTATATGGAAAATCCCACCACGCAAGCAAAAGCCACATAACTGCTGTTCCATAGAAGACTTTGTAATGAGAATATTCACTAGTTCTATTATTAATGTCAACAAGCTATAACTCAGATCACCTAAAAATCTAAAGGCAACTCAATCCTCATGATGGATTTGTTGTTTCCTCATACTAGGCCACTGTTTCTGATTATTTTAATTGGTTACTATTAGCAATACCGTATTTAGGGAAATTAGGCAATAAATTACATAGCTAATCATGTGGTCACAGGAATCATATAAATGTCATATTACTGTATCTAGGAAACTGCCTGCTGCTCTGCTTGGAACTTAAGTAGAAAATGAATAACATCTGTCACCAGGCCAATAACTGTTGATGTTATTTTCCCACTGATGCCTCGTTTAGCTCAGTGCCCTGCAGGCACGACCTGCTGAGATGCCAGCTCGTGGCAGGGTTAGCCCACAAAAAGAGACGGCACAACCAACACAACAATCCAGATCAGCAAAGACCCCCCTGCTGCACCTCCAGGACAGTGAGGAAGGAGGAAGGATCTGGGACCTCCTGTCCCAGCACTTCCAACCTCTCTCCCTCCTGGACCCATACTAAAAAGTCAAGCCAGAGGCTCACCAAATCTCCACCTGTTTACACCAACTGACTTTCCAGGGCTCATTCACTCCAATTACTCAATGTAATAAGTCAATAAAGGTGAAAATATTTTATTTGTGGGTGTTAATTGTGATTAACAGGATCATAGCTCTGCCACAGGGCATAACTCCCCTCTCATATGCCCTAATCTCTTTTAAGGAACTGTGCAGAAAAGAAGGAAATACATTAAATGTGTTGGGCCCTATTCTCCCTTTCCCCAGCTTCCTCTTCCCACTCTAACTTCTCTCAAGACATTGAAAAGGCTCGTTGAAAATACAGCTGAGTGGGTGATACAGTATATTCAGGTTTGGTTCACATGAGATCTGACTGGGTCAAAAGATTTCTTCAGTAAATTTTCATTTCCCTTGGAGTGAGATCTACATACTAATGGGGAACTCCTGGTGTTTTATAAGATGAGAGCGATTCACATTAATGCTATTCCTTTTATTTCTGAGGTATTCTTTCCACTGAGTTGCTGCAGGGAACGCAGGGAAGAAAACACTGTTTAAAAACAGGGTAAAATCTTGCTATCACAGAAGCACAGAGTAACTCCTGAGAAAAAAGCGGGAATTCTCCAGTCCTCCCCTCATTGCTGACTGAACTGATCCTGAGCCACGTCAGCTGTCAGAGGATGGCTCCTTTAGTTACATGTAAATAACCTGAAGGCTAATCTGGCTGTAGTTTAACAATTTTTAGCCAAAACCTTGAGTTAGAGTTTGCCAGCATGTTCCGTACTGTGTAACTAAAATTTGTATTGCTCCACAGAAATAGGTCAAGAATCTAATTTACTTGCTTCTAATTAGTCTATTAAATTGGTAAACAATCTTCCCGCAAAACTTTTTACTTCAAATATGTCTATAGGGGCAACATTATTTCAGCCATTCTAGTCTGGTGTGAGCTCAAGTTAATCAAACTTTGAAATTTCCTTCCGAGTCCAAAGCCAAGATGCTTGGAAAACAGAAACATGAGCTGAGGTCATCAGAACAAACACTGCCAGAATGATCCCTCCTGCAAACAGAGAGTACCTCTAATGTTCTTGGGTTTGTTATCCACCAATGGTCTGTGCCATAATCAATAGCTATTGATTTACCTTCAGATTACAGAACCCTAGGATAGTTTAGTTTGGAAAAGACCTTTAAGACTGTGGAGTCCAAAAGTTAACCAAGCACTGTCAAGGCCACTGCTAAACCATGCTCCCAAGTGCCACATCCAGAGCCTTTTGAACAGTTGATTAACTCTTCCAAAATGAGTAACTAGCTAAAATTCATTCCACTTCTAAATATTAAAACCTTGTCCAAAGTGACTACACTGCAGAATGCTCCACACTTTGTCATGGCTCTTTCCTCCCTAAGGAAGGAGCTGAGCGCAAGTTAATTTTTATTCATGCTAAAATCAGCACTAAGATGTGGAGTAAATACACACAAATTCCAATCACTTATTCCTCACATTCAGTACATTCTGCTGCTTCTTTGGTCACTGACATGAAAGTGAGTAATGCAGAACATTTTCTATATTAATTTGCAATTAATTAATTTATTACGAATTAAATACATTAACAAAGTACATCTTTATAATTTTATATAGATTATATTATTGGAAGGTTATGAATTTATTAATTTTATAAAGTGTATCTATATTAAAACAATAATATAACCATTCTGCAAGTATGAAGAGACACCTCTCTTTTCTTCTGCTATCCTTATGTCAAGAAGTTCACAACCGTAACAACTCTCACAAGTAAAAAAAGATTGAAGTGATGAACATCATTGTAAAGTGAGTAAGGTGATGTTTAAAAAATTACAGAACAACAAAAGCCATGGGGATATTAATAATGCATAGCTAATACCAAAATTCAAAGGCTTGTCAGAACCCAGGCAGCCCACATTAATTCTGCAGAGATGTTATTGCAGAGTTAATAAAAAGAGAACAGCAGACTTGTTTGTTGTGACAATAAACCCATAAAATAGCAACACACGAAATAAAAAGATACAGCATAGGAAAATGTAAGTAGATTAACAACATTTCAAATTATAAAAAACCAAGGAAAACTTCTCATGCAATGCCACAATGTTTTGTCTAATACTGCTGAGTGGGAGCATCAACAAAGCAGAGAATAGGATACAGGGGCTGCTGTGGGGGAGAAAATCATCCAAGTGCTTCTGATACCTGCACCCCTGTGCTCTACGCAGGCTCACTGTGTTCAAGTGAGCCAGAGAGATGAACTCAACCCCCTCCTCTGGTAAAATCTGAGGGGCAAACTTACAAAGCAGTTGTTCTTCCACACAGAAACAAGATGTACTACGTGTTAAGAAGATGGTTATTCAACTAGGTTAAGGCTGGAAGCCTGGACTCAAATCTCCCCTACCTATGACAAAAAAAATTAGCAGGTAAAGCTTTCAAGCCCCACCAGAATGATCTTATGCTGAACTAGGGCTGTATTACTTTTCTTCCCTTTGTTTTTATGAATGTTCTACATTGCTGGATTGAGGCAGCCAGTACATAAAGCCTTGAAGAGCTAATACACAGATATCTGTACTCTGAATATGCTTTTTCTTTAATTTTCCATTAATACTAACAATACTGAACTATGTGAACCAAAAAATATGCCACAATGGGAATTCAAGGATACCTGCATTACTCATAGGCAGTCTTAATATTGGGTCTAGTCCACTTTTCAGACCTAATGTTTAGGCGGTGCATTGTTAGAAATCCCTCAGGGTAGATGCTCTCAGCTCCAAAATCATTACAAACTGCCGGGTTGTAATTCAATGCCCTGTCTCTCTACTTACTGGATACGTGCCAGTGCACAAACTGTATTGACAGGTGAAATGAACAGCAGTCAGGAGCTTAAATAACTTCAAAAACCTGACTCAAGCACCACAGTGAGATGCTTTATGATACACTGAGATTGGGAACTTTAATACAAAGGCATATTTATCAAATTTTCATCTCACATTCTTCATTTATCTAATAGAAGTGTAAAACCAGAATACCAAAAAGCAATTTTATGTCTGTTTTATACACTAGTATTGGAGCATGTACTAAAGCATTATGTCATATACTAATTCAAATAATGTTCAGGAGAACATGTGGTGTAGTCAGAGCTGATACACTTGAATCTACTTATTCCATGTTGCTTTTAACACACCTGTGTCTCTCAGCTGGCAAACTTGGGCTCAATTTTCACATATTTCACTGTGCTACTGTTCCAAATTAAAACAAATTATGAGCTCCCTGACCTAGTATTTGCTTTCCTCCAGTCAGCTCATGGCACAGCTCAGTGTAGAGTGCAAAGTGTGTCATTAAAGTTCAGTGAAATTGAGCAAAGCTCAGTGCTCTGTGCTAAATGAATTTTTTCCAGGATGGACAGACTGCTTAACATATCAGATTTGTTTCTACTGGCATTTAGAATCATTACATTGTTTTGTTCTACAAGTACCTGAAAAGTTCACAAGGTGGGCAGGAAGAGGTAAGTCATAATGTTCTAACTAGATTCTCCCCACTACATGACTGTTTGGTCTGTATTTCCATCTCAATACATACATTTACTTATTGGATACACCAGTTTTGAGAAAAAAAACCAACTCTGCTAAAGCGACAACATGGAATTCAATCCAATGCCATCTTCGTTATAACTTGTGTTTAAGTCACTCTTTGGTAATTCAGGACAAATTACACCACATTGAAAGTCTGCTTCAAGTCTGCTCACCAAACCTCAGGAAAATGGTGATACGCAATGAATTAGTCACCCGAAGTTGTTAATTCTACTCATTTGTCTTCTACACAAACAAAAGCATCTAGAAAGGTCTTTAACAGTTCCTCCATCCCCTCACAGCAGCCCTGATGGCAGGCTGCAGCTATAGGGTTAAAAGATCTGCTTCCTACTGACCCAAAGGATTCACCCACTGCTGTTTTGACAATTGAAGGGGTCTTGAAAAATTTTTTGCAAAAAGGACATTAAAGGAATCAAGCAGCACAAATGTCACAATAATAAATTTTCTTAATTCCCTGTATAATCTATTAAGGGTTGTAGTTTCTGTAACATGGGGAGTCTGATGTTGCACATCTTATTAACACAGAATATTGTTTGTAAAACTAAAAGTTTCAACAGAATTACTTGCTTGAGTAAAAGCTATTTAATATGACTGTCTAAAACAATTAAGCCCCTAAGGTCAGTGGCTTCACACAGGTGACCCCTTCTGCTAATTATATTACCCCAGGCAGTTATTGGACTTACACACCTTACCGGCATCCATCACTTACATGTAGCTTAAAAAAAAGCTTTAAAAATTTCTGCCAGTGGAAGCATGCAACTGAATACAGTACAGGTTTTTTATTCAGCTTAAAAGTTTGAAATAAATGGTATTTCCTCAAAACACCAAAGAGCTAAAAATAGTTTAGAACCCCTCCTATTGAGTAGCTTCTTTTCCACAGTAATTTGCAACATGACGATGAAATGAGACAAAAACATAAGGGGAAATCCAGTATCATAAAATACCAAAGCAAATGTTACTTAAGAGAGCTAAAGTGACAGGATTATATCACACAGAGAACAAAGATGAATCAGACAGAACTGAAATAGAAACTCTTTCAATTTTTCTATCAAACATTCAAGTGATACAAAGTTCAGGGTAGGTCTCTGAAATGGGTTTTTAATTACTTGCTTATTTTATTCCTCCTCAAATGGTATAATTACTCTCCACATGACAAGTGAAAAAAACCAGAGATTTGTCAGAGCCCTGCTCATAAGCAATCGTGCAGGACCAGATAGGAACACGAAAGAGTCCTGGAACACAGCAAGTGCCAAGAGGACACAAGCTGCGAGGCTGATTAGCTATTTTGATTCTATAGCAAGAGGATCTGATCCATTAGCATAGGAAGATTAGAAATTACTCTGCTACAGCTGTGGCTCTATATCCTCCCCTCTTTTTTTTTTAATTGTTATTTTTAAACTTTGGGTTAAGTTCTAACTGATCCCTGAGTGATCAGCTGCAAGTGAAAAGGCAAAGCAATGAAAAGAGAATTGCTCTAATAACACAGGAATACATGAAGGAACCATTGGAGTTAACTGACCCCTTAGTCCAGTTACAAATTAAGCAAACAAAAAAGCCAACCCAAACAACAATGCTCAGGAGTTACTGCACTTACATTTCAGCATCAGGAGAAATATTATTTATGCAAAATGAATAAGAAACTTGGTCTCTGTGAAATGCTACAAGGGAATTTCTTTTGTGCCACTGATGTAATGGAATATTTATGAGCACTGGGAATCAGGGCAGTCAGAATTACGACGAAGAGAGGTCACAGAGGGTAGGATTGCAAGGTTACATCAGCTGGGTTTTTCTTTATATTTGGTTTTTACTGAATGTGTGCAACGTGCCTATTCACAGGTATTTTTTTTTGTCCTGAATGGAAAAAAAAGGCACTGTTGTTAATTTGTCTGGATGTGACCTGGATATATGCCCTGCAATATCCATTTTTATTTATTTTTAATAACCATCTCCATTTGCACCAGTTACCCAACATGCATGAAAACCCCCCCCGCTCCAATGCCTCTTGGTTTTAACCACGGAACTGCTTGAAGCTAAAAATCAAAACTAAAGAACAACAAAGGGATCATACTGAGCCAGGCACATTAGAAATGTATAAACAGGTGGATGGACACAACAGTAGTCACTACAGGAGGAGTGTTTTAATGCTATTTTTGATTCTATATACAGTTACTGAAAACTTTAAAACAAAAACCAAAACAAGTAATTTCTTCTCAATTTGCAGAGCATCAAAATATATACTTGCTTAGAACAAGAAAATGCCCTAACCTACAGCAATGTTTTGCTCATAAACTGGGGCAGAATCCTTTTACTACTTAATTGGTGAGAAGATACAGAGTTTACAGTATGACTGAAACATACACCCATCTTCTGTTGTTTTCCTTTGTGTCCACACAAATGACCCAATTTAGCAGGGCACTGAGGGAATCTCTCCAGATGGGCAAAGTTCATGAAAATATTCATAGGACAAAAGGTATGTCATTATCCCCAGGCTCTGTCAACTAGATTGTAATTAGGAAGATCCCTCTTTTTTTTAGCAGATGGGTCTCCTGGCCTCTTTCCAGTCTACCCATGTTGTCTGTTGTGGCAAACCAAACTGTGAAGGAAAGAGCTAAAATAAAGTGTTTTCTAGTCTACCTTTGGACAGAACATCTCTCAGATGAGAATACCATTACTTATTCCATTTTAAGTAAGAGGCACAAAGGCTCAATAAAATGCTAGCTGGCTATAGGATTGCTCACACAAGGATAGCTAGATCAGAGCTCATTCAACATTGCAGGGACAGGGTCATTATTCCATGACAAGCTGGTGATCTCTTTCTAATTCCTCCAGGACAAGGAGCTGTCATAAAAAAATATGTGTACAAATACAGCCTTTGTCAGCAGCCTTAGCAGGAAGGCCAGACAAGAACTGAAGGCCCTGTTCGCTTCTGTAACAGCTTTGCCAAGTCAGAGCTAGTCTGGGAGTTTGTACCAGAGCTATCTGCTGTCCCAGTGAACAGAAACCTTCCAGGATGTCCAGTTTACCCTAATCACAGGTATTTTCTCCCAGCCCCACCAAACCCAACAGAAAACACACTGGTTTGGCTCTGGCTGGAAAGTAGCTAAGTAGTGAAATAGAATCACAGTGCCTGTGGAAATGGCTAAGAATGAAGGATGCCATACCAATATCCATGAAGCCCAGAACATTCTTAGGAACATAACAGCAGGTGCAGTAGAAGCAGTGTCATAAAGCTTTGTGTACTGTTTGAGCAGCATTTTCCCAGTGAGTTCTGACAAGAACCAAGCCCTGCATGAAAACCCTGCTCAGACTCGAGAGCCATGTGCTGCTCAGTCTCTGCAGCGAGCAGGGCTTGTCAATTAATGTGAGCAGGGCAGGTGATCCAAGAGATGGGGATATGGCTGCCCGAGCTCCCCAGAGCCCATCAGACTCATTTTACACAGCCGATTTAAGCAGCTATTAGACGGTGTCAATTTTCCCTCACTGTTACAGCTGAACAAATAATGACAAAAATTATATGCAAACATCCCCATGACTTCTGTATTATTCTATTCCAACTGTGTTCCAACATTTTCTGTTTGATTATCATGGACTCTTGACGTTTTAAGGGAAGAGTTTGCTCTAAGCATCCTCTTAGGACCACAGAGTAAACCTTACTATCAACAGCAATTTTCATGGGAGGAGGGGGGATTAATATGCACAAAATTGTGATAAATAACAAACAAGTTTGTTAAAATTGCAATCTGTTTGCAGACAATCTGCAATCAAGAAAGGAGGCTCATTCATCAAGCAAATTGTTACTGGAAATTGTCTTCCTCAGCTATGACCACTCACATAACCAGGGCACTTGAAGACAGAGGTAGGAGAGGCCTAGCACCAATTCCTGGTTTTATCTGCTTGTCCCAGAATGTACATTTAATTTAGGAACTTTCTATGTGGAATGAGTACCACAAAAAACAGAATCTAAAGTAATGAACTTCAGCACTAAGACAGCACACACCCATTAAAGGCCCAGGCCTGTCATATTTATTTGGATTCTGCCAGAGCTCCCACTAACACAGCACCTACCTATGAGAACCCTACTCCCCCCCTCCTTGGAAGTTAAAAAAAAGCTGCTGGAATGATTTTGGAGGGAGATCAGTCATTTTGGCAGAATTGCTTCTGTCTGGCATGTAATTAGTTTACTTGGGGAAAATCATTTGCTCCCTATTCGCCTACAAGCTCTTCTGTGTGCACAGAGCATCCTGAGAGGAAGATAGCTGGAGGTTAAAATTAGCAAGGAACGCAGATGCCATTGTCTCCTCTCATTACCTCCTCCCACAGCACGCATCTCGCATCCAAACAGAGAGCGGCTGGAAAACACAAATCTAAAGCAAAAAGAGGGGAAAAAAAAGGAAAGAAAATATCAAAAATAATCCCTTCTCAAAATAATGGATACATCAGACTTTTCTGGTCAACGACTACTCTGCAGACAATCCTCCAAGAAGTAATTACAGTACATGGCTTCATTAGCATCTTAGGGTTGTACTTTCCATCACCTCACATCAGGATTAGATTCCATTATCTCAAGACAAGAAAATAAGGAGTGTACAACAATTAAGATTTCAAATTACTTGAAAGAAAACAAGGAATCTTCTGAATAGTCCAATTCTAGGAGGACATGCTGTAAACAAGAACGTCAGCACTGACTTCAGCTCAGCTGCCACAGAAAAAAGAGCATCTGTTTTTCTTCTTGGCCAACACTGATAGAACTGTGACATTCTTATACATTTGAGATACACTTACACCTTTCAAAAATATAATTTAAGGCCAAAAAATCATCCCTATGGCCACATCTTCAAATAATTTTCAGAGATCTATGTATAGCCTAACAAAACAGCGAGTAAGACCAATGAATTCCAGCACCTTGAAAAAAATAGCTGAGAGAGAAAGTAACATCTGGGTTTAGGACATTCCTCTTTGCTGTGTGCAAATTTTATCCATGTAAAACTTGACCATTCTGAATGCAAACAAAATAATGCAGAGATCCATAATTTGCAGTCATGTCAGGCCACGTGTTATTGAGAAAATGGCAAAGAATATATATACTCAAATTTTAGATTTGTGGGTGTGTAGAGAGAGACAAAGACTGGCATTACTGCTGTGATGAAAGCTTCTGTGTTTTTAACCAATATCCTAATTCTATACAGGTCTGGTAACTGGAGACACTGGCTGGCAGGCAGTTCTCACCAATACCAAGACAATGTTTCTAAGAATGTGTCAGGAGCCTTAATAGTGCAAAATATTATGAGTAAATTAATCCTTCTATCAAATGGCTGACAGCAACATAAAGGGTCAGGGTTTACACACAGAAAGGACTCCTCTTGAAAAATGACTCAGCCATCTCCTGCTCCCAACCAGAAACCAAGAAAAATGAGGTCTACATTGCCCTCAAATAACCCGAATCTTTCTTTACCCAGGAGGACTTGAGACACTAGTGGAGGGGGGAGAGAAGAAAAATCCTTATTAGAGGAAATTTACTTTAATAAAGATATGAAAGCAAGCAAGCAAACTCCTGATCACACAGTTTGCTCAGAAATTCATAAACCTCCGATAACACAATCCCTATTAAAAATTATAAAGATGTGGTTTGTTAATATAAGTGTTTCATTAATAATTAATTCCTTACAAATTAACATATATAAAATGTTCTGCACTTCTGTAAGCCTCCAGTATCTTCAATTAAATAAAATCATGGAGATTTCCATTCAAATCCAACAGCACTGCCTATTCATAATTAAAAAAGCAAGGGAAAGATGCTGTTCTTGGATGGCACCACTTCCTACCACGAAGTTGTTTAACACAGTGTCACTGGTCTCTTACTTGCAGGGGGCTTCACTGGCTCCTGAGGTTATCACAGATTTACTAGCAACTTAAACAGGGTGGGACCAGACCCCATATTGCCTGTGGAAAAGGCTCCACAGGACAAGGAAAGCCATCATCTCACCAGATTACTTCTGACAATCTGAGTGATGGTATAGGGAGAAAGCAATGGGAAGTCAACAACTTCCCAGAAAACAATGCTTCTGGCTTACACAACTGAAGTTATCATGTAAGGAACCACTCCAAAAACATTAAAAATTCAGTTTCTGGAATGAAAAGTCCAGCATTTTTCAATTCCAAAAGCTGAGGCTGCTGAGAAAGAACAGCAGTGGGCTTGGACAGAATAGAAAGAGCAATAATACAATTAGGGATAAAATATTTCCTTTTCAATTAAAAGCTAGAACTGAACAGAAATTGCAAAGCAGAGATATGTTGGGACTGTGACCCCTAAAGTTATGTACAGCTTAATGCCAGGCTCTGAATTGAGCTACTGCAGCCTCAGAGGGGTATTCTTCAACTGGCTGGGGTTTAATGCAGCAAAGGGATTCCAGAAGCATTAGTATTGATAAAGAGAGGAGGTAATAAAGCATTCGTTCTCTACAAGTATAAAGGGTAATCAAATTATGCAGCTCCTTTCTTCCCCTGCCCTCAGCAGATCCTGCAGACTCATTATCAGCGCTTTTGACAGCTGCACTACAATATGGGAATCCATCTAGGGCCTGCAATACTGTGCTGGAACATCCCACCCCTGTGCCTGAAGAAACACTGGATCTATGCAATAGCAAACACTGACTTACTTCAAACAGAGGCCATTAGTTGTGGTAACTGGATCTCCAGAAAATACACCAAATTCACAGCTATAGATATGGAATGATCACTGGGACACTATAAAAAGATGACCACACAGCCCCATTATACACAGGGTCTCCTAATGGATTTCTTTAGCTGACGCAGAAGAGCACGCAACATGATTTTCCACCCTGCCAATCACTCCAGGAGTCACATCTGTGAAACTAGGGAGCCATTTCCTTGACCTTCCCTCACACAGAATGAAAAGAATGCTTGTACTAAAACATTAGGGAATAGGTTTGTGCACTAACAGCTGATGGCAGCTGGGTTGCTGTGGTCACTTTCCTGCTGACCTTCTTTCATTCATTATCCATAGTGCACATTTCCCAAAGATACAGATTAAGTTGGAAGTTTAATGTTTATCACTGCAACAAAGGCACCAACCCCCACTTAAGGCAACTTACAAAGCTTAGGAAAAGATTCCAATACCTAGATAGCACATCAAATCTTAAAAGATTCCAATGTATAAATTACATTCTCTGTCTTGTATTTAAGGATATGGTATATCGTTATCCCAGGGCCCCATAGATATAGTATATAGTTATCCCAGGGCCCTATACCCTTTTCCTCTTCAACTCCCACCGTAGTGCATTGGTAAGCAGGACAAACCTTGGTCAACCTCTCCCTACTCTTTCATCCTTTCTTCATTTTCTCCTATCTTGCCTCACTCTTCCTCACCCCATTCCTATAACTTTTCCCTCCTCCATTTCTGGTGTTACTGTCTTTTCCTTGATTAATGCAATTCCTAGTTCCATGCTCCTAAGTCAAACACAGCTCTAAAGCACCTATCCACTTGTCACAGCTTGCTCTGCCAGAAGATGACCAAAGGGAGCCTGTTCCTTCTGCACTTGCAAATAGCTCCAGAAGAGTTAAGCACAGGGGGAGATTCAACGATATAGCCTCGACAGTAATGGCCATTTACCTCCTGACACAGCCAGGACTTGATGAGGAACACAGTGCACAGATGAGGGGACACGAGCTGCAGTTCAAACCCACAGGCAGAGTTTCTGACATCAGACAGACACAGTCCTTTAAAGATTTCTTGCAGTTATTTCTTATCAGCAGCAAGACACATTCCACCATTTCCACTGAAACATTACCTCAATGCTCACTGAAATAAATCCTGAACAAACGGTGAAAGTTTGCTCCATTTTAGCACTGGCTTATCCAAAAACTCCAAGCGTAGGTTTCATTCTCCAACTGCTACACAAGAGCTCTGTCCCTCACTTCAGGAGGGTCTCCATTCAACCTAACAGGATGTTATCCCTGACCAGTATCCTGGGAGCATTTTCTTTTCTGTTGGACAGACTGAAAATTGACATTATTACCCAAGATAAGAAAAAAAAAAAAATCTCTTTGAGCCACAGTGGAAGAGCATCACCCATCGTAAACCCGCACAGGAACACATGTGACTGCTGCTGCTACAGTGCCCGGTGGTGGAGAGTGCCCTGGAGGAAACCAGAGGGAAGAGGGAGCTACACACAGAGCTACAGGCAGACTTTCCACGCAGATTAAATCTATCTGAATATCAGCAGTGATTACTTTAAATCTTAGCAGGCAGTTTGAACATCCTTCTTCAGTTTTAACCCTGGGAATCTGAGAAACAACTGGATTAAGACGGTCAGTCTAAAGCTCCAGGGAAGTTCAGCCTCTGAACTTGCTAAATCCTCTGCTTGTCTACCTTTTCCTTCATTGCCTTCCCAAAGAGGCTCAGCAGGCGTCACCCAACCACAAGCCTATTTCTTTTAGATCCTGACTCCTCAGGGTTAAACACCAGAACACTGAGCAGCCAGCTCCTCCTTAACAGCACAGCTCCTTACTCCAGTTCCCACTATAGGCAACCATCGTGTTTTGCAGATCACAGGCACTTCTTTGGCAAAAACAGACCATGCCCTACTCTGAACTTTTGATATTCTATGCACAAAAGTGCATCTGGGATCCAGCTCCTCTGAGTTAAAGAGGGAAAGAAGCCATCTCCACCAGCTCCTTATGGGAGTGAGACAGCGGAATCCAGTTCTGTCTCACTGCAAATACACCACAAAAGAATGTCCTACACACTGAGACAGACAAGTTGCGTGCAAATTTTCTCTATGTGAGTTGGCACTGGTTCCCAGAAACAGAGCATCAAAAGGTCATCAGTACTTCTCCTACCTCCTAGACTCCTTTTGTCCTTTTGTCTTCCCAAAATAGTGTGTAGAATTTCATTTTACATAAGTTTGCTGTTTTCATATGATGCAAAAAGATTCTGTAACTTGAAATTCCCATTTGTTCTGCTTAGATGATCATAAGAAAGTTTACCAGAATGGCTCAGAAATGCCCTGTGGAACTGCCCAAGCAGACAGTCAAAGACAGGAAGCCTCAATCCAGCTTTCTGACAACTTGGATGAAACAATTTGATGTGAATGTGCCCATGGAAATCCTCACAACACATCGAGCAGACAGTGATCAACAAGACTCTACTGTTTCTGATGAATTGCATTGACTCCATTAGGACCTAGTTTTACACTAAAACCAAAAAGAAAAAGGGCATTTTGGAGTTCCAGTCCATGGAAACATTTGACACATCCTGTAGCTCCAGACAGAGACCAAGTTCGATCTTGATATTTTCTTGCCTAAAAGTCAGACATTACATCAGAAGCAAAGGTGACCCTCTGACTGTCATGCTCTGGTCTATTGAAATGCACCTTCACGAAAGAAGGTTTAATCTGCTCTAACAGAAAATGTCAAAGCTTGACTAAATGTCAAGATTTCATTACACTCTGAAACAATGCCCTGAAAAATAGTAGCAAGTCAGATCAAATTTTTAAATACATGTATTGATACTACACTGAAAAACAACAAAACAAATTTTGAAAAAAAGTCACAGATTTTGACGAGACTGAAATGACACTTTGTGATCCCCCACTTATTTTACATTAGCCTCAACCTAATTTGCAATTCTTAAGCCTTAATAAGACCATTTAAAATTACAGACCAGATGCAGATGAGGTTGTCGTCTACTGAACTATAAATTAAAATAACGCAATAGAAGTTCAAATGCAAGAAATTCCAAACTTACATTTACCAAGCAGAAGAGCAGTGAAAACTAAAATAGGAACTCCTGAAAAAAATGCTACTGTCATAGTTTGAAAGCTAATATAATAATCCCAACAAATAGGTGTGTAATCAGATAACTTGTGCAAAACAAGTGTTATTTTGCACTATTTATAAACACAGGTAAAATATGATGCATTTGGGGACCAGCCATCCTCCCCTCCATAGCATACTTCCTGAGACCTGGTTGGACTTCTTTCTCCCACAACTCTGAATTCAAATTCTTTATCCTCACAAACTGCAGGTAATTGAGCAGGCAAAAAGAACCCGCTACTTGCAGCTTCTAAGCTAGCCACGACAGAAGAGAGGAAGAAAAAGAAACAAGTATATAATGATACACCTGCTTCCTTCTGTGGATCTCAATCTGTGAAGTTTCAAAGCTGATTCTCTTCCTATCCAGTTCTCCTGGCTAAAATTACTTGTTAGGAGCAACATCATGTTTCCGCTGTTCCCTTTCTATCCCGACTTTTACTACAGAATTAGTATGCCTTTCAGCTATAATTTAAACTGCACATTGTTTCAAGCATTTTAAAAAGGACAGAGTTTTACTAGTGGTATCCCTAAGGAGCTGATGTTTTCTATTTCCCTCTGCACGAGTTCCTAATGGAACAGCAGGAGGTAAAGTTGGTGTTTAGGCCATGGAATAAGTCATAAATGCCAACAGGGTAAACATTCAGGAAGAGACCACCAGAGACCACCAGGCAGATATCTTCAGAACAAATCAATGCACTTTAAGTAATCAATTCTACAATTGCTTCTCTTCCCTATTAAAGTGTCCAAAGGCTAAAATTACTCACAAATTCTGCAATTCACAATGCAATCCACAAATATTGATGCTTCAGTTTGTGATTTGTGAGCTTTTAAGGTAATGGAAGTCAGACTGAGTTGCCTGGTGCCAGAGAAAAGGCTTACATCTTAGTTTTCAAAATGATAAAAACTATTGTTCATTTTTCTACGGAAGACATTTTCCTTGTCTTGTTTAAACAGGACTTTGCATTCAGGAATCCAGAAGAGGAACTGACTTTTCCTTCTGGCACAGCTTCCCTAAAACACTGTAAAATCAAATGTCACCCCTAATGCAAGTTCCAGGGTGCAACACGTAACTGTATTGTGAGCGCAGTGGGAAGATGGATGAGCAGAAGGTGGCAACAGAGCACCAGATCAGAATCCATATACATTTGATTCCTAATTAGATGCTCACTCTCACCACAGTGCACACCCTGCATGTGGGTCATGCATCTCCACTGGAAATCCAACACGATTTTGGTGTGATTTCTTACGGCTGCATCACCCTGGGTAAAAGCAAATGTAGGAAGTCTACTTTTCTCCTCAGGCAGGTGACATAATTACAAGACTTCCACAAACACTTCAATGTGCTGCCAGTGTGGCTCCCTGCATCTATCAGAAAATTACAGAAAACAGATTTCATGGAGTTCATCAATAAAAAGTTTATAAAACTGGGTACCTCCAGCTGAAAAGCCAAATTATAAGCACTTGTCTTAAAGCTAGAGTGGAAAAGTGTTATTACATTTTATACAATAACATTCCCCTTCATTTCTCAAAAATCTTCTTGTCAGCACTGGCAGAAACTGTATGGAAAACTTCCTCTTTTCATGATTAAGAATACTTTGATGTAACATTTCACTGTTAACCAGGTAACCACACAAAAATCTGGCTCGCCTGCAGTTTGTAGTTAAGCCTGCAAGTTTCAGTCACAAACTGCCATTTCATACAGGTTTGTAGAGACTTCTCAAATACATAAGGATTATCCAGAATGCTCTTTTCCATTATAAGCATGGAGAAGGAACTGAGAAAGGCAGAGACCTCCCTCTTTCGGCCAAAGGGAGGCGAAGCAGGCACACACTGCCTTAGAACAGTTTTGAAGGCAAATAGTATCAGATTTATTCCCCCACATTTCTCACGGAGACAAATATAGGCTAAAAAAATGAAGGGGGGGAAAATGTCACCGGTGTCTCAAGTGCAACATTCCCAAGTTGCCACACTTAACACCACAAGCAAAGACTAGGCTTCATGTACCACAGAAATCAGTTTTTCTTGAGTTTCATGTGAGTGCATTGTCATTATTTTGAAGCTCTGTACAGGTGTTTTGGTTTCAAACCTCTTGAAACAAAGATGTTTTTTAACACGAACATGGCAGTATGACAGACTTTTTCCTGCCCTGCTTTCCCCAGCTAGAGCCCAGCAGGCAGCAGTACCTGCCCAAGACACTGCCCACAGGTGGATACCAGCCCCAGCCCTCCAGCATTTGAAATGGCCCACATCTGACCCGATAAACCACACAAAATTAAACCCCACGGAACCATGCTGACTAGCAGTTATTTGGGTTTAAGAGCTGATGTTACAGACACCTAGAGCTGAAACCCAAGCAGTGTGTATCTAAGTTACACACATTTATGTATTCCCCCATGAACATACACCACAGTTACTCCATGTCAACGAGTACCCTTGAGAGTAGGGTATGTGAAAGCAGCCTGATTTAAACGGGGCAGTGGTTGAAATTCACACCTTGACACCAAATAGAGAACCGAGAAGCAAAAGACGAGGCAAAGTCTCCCTGGCTGAATTAGCAGCACCCATGGCCAGGACTGGCAGGTCTTTGTCCCCCCCATCAATCACCTGAGCTGGAAGTCAATACAAAGCAGGCAGACACAAGTCTCCTTCTGCAGTGATTGTAACGTGCTAAGTAACCATTCCTGGCCACAGCTCCAATGGTCTGGAAGTGTATCAGCACTGCTGGGTGGGGAGCTGGGCAAATACCATGCTATAAATACAGCCACAGATTTGGTCACTGCTCACCCACCACTAAAAGGATCCTAAAAGCAAACCCATTGCTGGACACATCATTTTCTTTATCACTGTAAAAGATCAGGTTTTAGAACACCAACAAAATGAAGCAAATGGTAATAGTCAAGCCATCTTGACATCCTAAAAAGCCTTCCAGACTTAAATACATGATCAGAAGTTATCCAAGTGGCAAAGACAACAAAATTGGGATTTCAAATGACTAAACATTCCAGTGGATCATGTGCAGCTGTCTTTACGTACCTGAGAGCAATCTTTAAAGCAGGATTTTATCAGCTGACCATTTAAACGCCACAACAAAATACACAGAACAAGCAGCAGAGGGAAAATCGACATATAGAAAAGCCATAGTTAGGTACTCACATGCTCTGCTAAAATAGTAAAGAAACCTCTCTCAGCAGCTATGATTTCAGGGGCTTTTAGAATAGTAATTGTCTGATATACACCCTTCCTCCACTGGGATTAAGGCGTTAAAAAATAAATCACGGCACATGATCCCCTCAGCAGTAAATAATAAAATTATTAGTAGACACTTTCTGAATGAAACAATCTTGCTTGCTTAAATATTAATCACTTTTTATTACTGAGCAAGAAGAAGCAACTAGAGCGAAACACAGGAAATCAGCTTAACTAAATATTGGATATTCTTTTCAAAAAAAAGCTAAAAGGTAAGCTACATAACAGAGCAACCAACATTTAAAATGTCTTAATTATCAGTGTTTTTAAATAGCTTTGCTTCCCTGCTGTCCCAGCTACAGTTTCCTGACTGGTTCACAGATAAAGAAAATTATTTCAAAGCTATTTCTTGCCCTGGCTCGTCGCCTGGCTTAGTGACATTACACGGTCCCCAATTTCCAGCAGGCTGGCAGGGGACCATCATTCCCATTTAACCTTCATTCCAGAACACTGCCCTTTGTCGGAGAAATGTTGTACTTCAGTCCCATATAAATAACTTTGCTTCCCCTGGAAACCGAGATTTGGGGACACTTTGGGTTTTAACTGCTTCTTACATGTTATAACTGCATTAATATGGGAGTTGAGTTTAAGGGAAATGATGAGGTAAGATACAGTTTGTTTTTTCATGGCTGGCAAGTATGAAGTAGATTAAACAGCACAAACTAATTAAGCTTTTTCATTTTGTTCAAAGAAAGGTATGAAAGGCACTTCCGTTAAGGAAAATTAAAATAAGTAATTCCTAAATATTATTTTTCTTAATTTGCTGTGTCCATACCTCTTAGTAAGTTAAGAGTGACTGACAGGCCATGAAAACAGTCAAAGACTCAAAAATAAACTTAACAATCATCAACCACACCCCACCCCCCCAAACCTTGGAAAAACAACATTTTCAAGCTGATTTTATCCCAATGGTGTAACAAAAAACCCTTAATGGATATACATGTTTGGAGAGAGCAGCTCAGCTTTGAGAGCATATCCCAAAGATTGATAGCATGAGTTTTAAAGGAACAGTAATAGAAGAATCACTGTGGTACTTAAATAAATATCTAGACTTGTATTTTACTGAAAGGTACTATCACATATGACTCAAACTCAATTCCTGTTACTGTACAGATGCCTTTTGGCAATACTTATTTTAATAGAAATATAATACCATGATATGCCAAACTATTTAAACATCAATTCAGCTCTCTGCATTTTCATAACTCCACCCACTTACAATTAATGCAGAAATTGTTTAAAAAGAAGCAAAACATTGTCTTAAAAGTCCCTGACTAGGGACTAGACAAACGAGAGTAAATTCTTACACCAACAGATGGTACTGCTGTGGTGCAGAGAGCAACACTTGTGGACTGTCCAATGATTTACAGTATCAGGCATGTTGCTTCTTATTATACCAAATATAAAACCCTCCCAGTGCTTGGCATCTATCTCAGGCTGACAGTCTAGGCCTATAAAAAAACTGTGTGTGGAGAACAGCTTATTTTAAGAATATTCTTATCACCCTTTCACTGAAAACCTGTAGAATATTCATGCTTTGGAGCACAGCCTTAAAAATCTGGCTGCCGTATCAGGGATAAATAAGCTTTCTGCTATCCCCAAGAAAATTCATCCAAAACTGAACAAGCCACAAGCCTCTAAAACCAAAGCTTACATTGAATGTTACAGCATCTTACAGCCCAGATGTGTACTGTGAGGAATGAAGAAAGGCGGGATATACTGCTGAGCAGCCCCACCTCACCAGGGACCTATGCAAAGGGAATTGGTTTCACTCCGTGGGATAAGGCCCCATTCCTCATTTTTTATGCCTTTTCAAAGTTTCTATTCTTTAACGAAGTTATTTCAAAATATGGAAGGCACAAAAAAAATTTTTAAAAAAATAACATTCATTATCAATGTTTGGAAGTGAAGGACAGGAACAACACATAAAGCCAAAAATAAGAAAATCAAGTACATTTTTTTTTTGGTGTGAAATCAATATTGGCTTTTTCACAAAACTTGAGCATCATTCGGCACACAAAATGGATGGAGCTTCCTATTTTATCTTCGCTTTTTAAACCCAGCTGTGACTACAGTTATTCATTTCCTGATGGCTTCCTTTGGAAAGCTAATATTTTATAAATAAAGCCATAGTTACAAGAGCAAGAGAGCTGACAAGACAAACAGTCAGCCACTGCCAAGACCCAAATGCCTCGTCATTTGGATAAGGATTCCTGCCTTTGGTACATGGTATTCTCTTTTTTAAGTGTTTTGCGTTTGTTCTCGACCATATGCTTGTATTCAGAATAATATTTTAACTGCAGCAATAACTATCCATCTCGGTAATATGGTTACTTTCCTCTTTAAACCTTATATTTCCCCTCCCTGAACCTAAGAACACATCCTATATTCTAGGAGAGCAGACTTTTTGTGTCCCAGCCCAGCAGTCGGAACAGAGGTGGTGGCAGGAATTTCCCTGGGGGAAAGGGTTACCTCAGCTCAAGGAGGGACAAGTTTGTGAAAGAATAAACCACTGAGGGTTATTAAACCACAGAGACAATATCCAGCTCAGGAAATCCTGAGCCAAAAACTGCTGGAGGCCAGGAGATTATTTAGGGAAAATATCAGATATGCTTGCCCTGTTCCTACTCTTCCCCAAGAACCAGGCTGTGGCTATTGACGAGAAAACACCGAGAAACAGACCCTCAGGTCTGATCTTGAAATGCAGCTTTTATGGATGACAAATGTGGTTTGGATCTGAATGTCCAGACAAAGTTTATTTCATTGCAGGTTTTCAGCCTGTCTGAGGAACAAGGCAGGCAACAGTTCATTAATTAATTTACAGTTTCAAGACTATCACGAAAGTAATTTTCAAAACAGCATTTGACAAAAGAGAAAGAGAATTGAAAATGAAGTGTTTTGTAATTTTTTGGCCACCTTAGAGCTCAATCTTAAGCCAGACAAACTGGTGTAGAGTTATGAGAAGACATGGAGCAAGTGGCAGCTCTCAGCTAACCCTCCTAACAGGGATATAAATAAACCTACCACATACTTTCATATTAACCTTTTTCTTAAACAGGAGGATCCTTTCTTCTTCCCCCTCCTCGGTAAACACCCTTTGTGTTCTGCTGGATAGTACTGGCCTTCCTTGGACAGTCTCTGCTATTTTGTTTCTGATACATTTTAGAACACATGTCCAACCTTGAATCTTATTTATAGAGGATCCTATATCAGCCGTTTGCTTCAGTATTTTTCAAATTCTTAAGCAAAATTCAGGTTTTCCGGCTGCGACTCTACTTTAAATTTTGAAAGACTAGTGGACCAGACCAGAAACCATGAGCTACTTTCCTTGAATAGTTACTAAATCTGGATCCCAGCAGCTCCTTCCAGTGCACATTGCCTTGCATTAACCCCCAAGCGATTCCTCCAGTCAGAAGGTGTAGCTGAAGGCTCTCTGCAATTCCACAACCACCGACCTCAGCTTCGCAGCATTCCAAAGGCCCTGCTTAGTGGTTTTGATTTCAATCCACTATTTGCATTTGCTTAAAAGCCTCTTCTACAAGACACTGCAAACAGACTCTTCAGAGAGCGTGTACCAAATTCCCATCTGAAAAACGGCTGTTTATATCTAAGTTCTAAGGAAAAGAGCTAAATGTAGCAGGATGTGTCTATTACCGACCCTGGAACGGTTCTGTCTAAGGGCCTTGAATTTTTGACCCTGCTACATCAACTGACTCCCCTCAGAGAATTTATAGGTTCATTAACATTTGCTAATCTCAAGTCATGAATATGGACTTTGTTTTATTTAACATACACTTACACACTCTACACCCACTCACATGCATATATACATATACACATACGCACTTACTCTGATATTTTCTTTTCATTAAAAATGTTTGGGGAGAATACTGATTGCACAGCTTTGATACATGCAGCTTCCTCCCTCTCATTTCATGACCATTTTAGTTAATATAATTACCATTACAGCAGAACATAATTTGTTCTCATGGCTACAAATTCATGAGACAAACTGCTGTGACCTTATAGTCTAAGCAAAACAAGAGAAGGCAGCAAAGCAGCCTAGCTTTCACCAGCTTCTTCAGCAGAAAGGCTCGAGTACAGAAAAAAAAAATCAAAATTACTTCCTCCACCTTTGGGTTCCCACCTCTGCAGCAGTGCAGCCTCTGTAGCAGAGACGTTACAGATTTGGGTGACTCTGAAAACTACAGAGCAGTGTCAAATATATGCAATACATGTCAGCCCTTTTCCTCCTTCCTAGAGAAATCTGGAGAATGGATTTTGTATGGGAGTACACAGATGGTTTACCTGAATAGCTCATTAAAAGCTTTGCATTCCTAATCCCAGGTATATGTTTGGTGCAATATTTTGTTACCTAAGCTCCTTCACTTGTAATAGATTAAAAAATTGGGGGTATTTTAATTTTCTAATTATTATTTCATGCCACTCTAGAATAGAGTGGGGAGCATGATTTATAAGAACAGATGTATTAACTACATGCCACTGATTCTTCAGGAAGGAAAAAACCCAGGCCTATCCATTACAGCAAAAAGAGTGATGAGACTGACCTAGTTTGCCCTCAACAGTGTCTATGGAAAACTTTCTACCATTAACACTCGTATTCAACACAAATCTCACTTCCAATGGATTTCCCATTGACTCTTGAAACAGAGCCAATGAAACAATAATCTTCAGAGAGAGCAGAGCATGCATGAAACACCCAGCCACAAAATCAGAGGTACATTTTTAAGTGGCACTTAAAGACTTAAGAGTGAAATTTCTGCCATATACAAACACACTTTGAAGTAGGCACAAGCTCAAAAGGATGACATTCGACACTCCCAAGTCTTCGGTGGTGTCTGAAACCCTGGCAAGGATCCATACCTTGGCTCATCTTCAGCCTCTACCTGGGCCAGAAACAGCACTGGAACGTGGATGGAGAAAAGGAAAAGCAACAATATTCTGCATTTGCACCTTACCTGAGATTGTCTGAAACATTAAAAGGAGGAGATTATCTTTGAAAGCAGCTCTGCAAAATGGCCAGGCCTATGTTTTCATCTCTTCTGGCACAATAAAGAAACTGCAAAAGCTGCACTAGAATGAAGTGTTTTCTGAACAAATGTTTATAAACAAAATGTAAGAAATTTGTCTGGCTGATAACAACTACCCATTCTCTCACTGGAAAAACATAATGTCCTTTTGTCTGCCATTCTTGCGGTAAAAAAAAATAAATAAGATTTTGGCAGAAAGGCTGATAGAGATTTAAAAATTGGCAGCCAACCTGTTGCTCCTTGCAGTCAATGCTTCACATATCAGGTTTTACTTTTTGTCTGAAAAACAAACTGTGGAAAAGCTCAGGACCACGTGAGACACTTCCTCAGGATTTAAACTTTGGGCACTTTTTTAAACAAAGTGAAGTCACCTTGGGAGATCTTAGCCTATTTGAAGCAGCTTCCTCCTTCTATTTTTATGCCCAGGGAAAAAGAAAAGGCAAAAATTTAAATCAGAAGAGAACAAGTCACCAAAGGGCCACATACAATCTGCTTCTTAAACCGTGACTGCTTCAAGCAAGAGATGCTTTCCACACACATTTCCTCCCCAACCACTAAAGTGGAAGCAGTTTTCAAGCATGGCTACACAATCTCTACCAGCAGTGAATACTGAGTCACCGTGCGGCATTCAGCCCTTGGCCAGCACATCCTGCTTCCCACTCCTTCTGGAGGCACTCTAGCTACAGACGAGTGCTGGACACTGGAATGATCCTCCCTGACTTTACGGCCCATTAGCTTCAATTTCTGGTGGAGCAGAGTCTGTCTTCAGTTGGATCTAGCTCAGCTACTAATTGTCCAGGCATCTGAAAGCATTCATGTGAAAATCAATAGCAAACCTGAAATACTTTTAAGATGTCATAGAGACTTTGGGATTTCTCCCATTTTGTACTCACAGACTTCAAAAAGACAAAAAGAAAATAACCATGACTTCTCCAAGTTCATTTTGGTTACCATAAAAAACACTTTTTCATGCTTTTTGTAATACAGGGGAGATCATGATGGATTAAATTCATCATGAAGAAAATTATGAAATACCTTTGTAGGTATGAAAATACAATACCTACAAAGAAATACACAGAAGCAAAAACCAGTGCGAACTCACCACACACCACTCCACACTTGTTTTGAAGGAATCGTCTAAAGTCAAGGGGTAATTTATTCATTATGCCCATTTAAATTTTCATGTCCCCTTAGGCTGCCAACAAAAACACCAGTTAATGTGAAATGCTATCCTGCCTTTTTTTCAGATGTAGATATCTGTTCCTTAGAAAACCCAAACAGGCAGACAACAGCCACAATTTAAAATTATTATATCTAGAGAGAATTTAAAGATATGTTTGTGCTCACAAGCATTTCAGACACTGATCTCAAAGATGCAGTTTCACTTTTAATGTACACAAAGAAAAAATCCTGAAGCACTGCATCCATTTTATTTTAAGCAGGAAAATATTATAAAGGTGCAGACATAAGAGCCTTCTGACAGTTCTAAAACTTCACTGCTCGCTGCAAAAAAATTTTAATACAAGCATACATCCTCCACTTTACAGCCTTTTTCATTAATATGACAATGAAGTTATCTAAATGAAAATGCCACCACCAGAGTGTGGAACATAGTCAAACAAACAAAAACTCAGAATCAGCTTGGATTACACAACTCAGACTCAAGAATATTTGGTAAGCAGATCGCCTGTTCAAGGTCTGGAAAAACAAGTTTCCTTTCTTTGGACAACTTCTTTACCTACATGTCAACACTACTTGATGATGATGATGAATACTAGTCCTTACAAAAATAAAATCACTCTTCAAAAGGTTACTGGCATCAATATGAGCAGTATAATGGCAAGCTACAGAATTTGTGATGTTTTGAAAACCAAAAAGACGCAGCAAACACGCAAATCTAAATCATAAGACACAATAAATGTCACCCAGTTAGCAGATCTGTTAGCTCTTGCCAGTCAGGTACTATTCAGAGAGGGTTTTGGTTCTCCAGTATTGATAAGACATGGGAATGATATTAAGAGACTCCTAGCAAATTCTCTTGTGAAGCTGGATATTGAACCCCCCCGCCAGTTGCCTAAATTTTCCCAATAAAAATTACTGTTTCTCTCAGCCTTTTATCAGGTGCTGTAGCAATTGCCCCAGTTCAGGATGACCAGTAAGAAAAAATGTGGCTGTTTACAGCCAAGCCAGAGACAAGAAAGGAAAGAATGGATGACACCTGTCCTGCTGCCCAGCTCCATAGAAAGCTGGGGAGACCTGGTGCCAAAAATGAAGTTAGCATCTTTTATCAAAAGCCTGAACAATAAAAGACATGGCATCATTTCCCTGCTGCACAGTACAACACTGTTATCCACACATGGCAAATAAACACATTTTCATCTGGGATGTAAAGCACAAATACACACACAGGGGCTTGACTACCAAGTCCTTAGTATCTTGGAAAAAAAGAGAACACCTACCTCTGGGGCAATCTGTGTGAACGCAGGCCATGTTTCCACTGGTACCTCCATGCAGGCTAGAAACTGGTGATGTTAAAAGGCAAGGCAAAATTCCCAGAGAATCTGAAATCTTAGAGGCTTTTGACCTACTTTTGAGAATCCCTGACCTTAGTATGTTGTTTGGCATTTACCTGAATGAACTGTGAACATTACACTGACATAGTGAAGTCCTTTAATTGAGAGCTCAAACTTGCACATATGGCTCAACAGACAAAAATGTAACATACCAAACAAAAATAGAGAAATAAAAATATGAATCTATACTTCAATAATTAATATTGCTCTAGATGGTGATGATGTAGCTCATAGAGCAATGCCTGGTTTACTGAGATGACCTCTGAAATCTTGTAAAGGCATAATATTATTATTCCCATAAAAAATAAAGGAATTTTGTATGCCTCAGCAGCAGAGTCTCTGCTGGCTTCTAATAGAAGGCACATAATTACAGCAAAGGAATAGCAACCCACTACTGATGATTATTAAGACAGACAGGACACGACATGTTTCCAAGAGAAAGCTTCTAGTTACATTTCAGAGACCCGATAAGATGTCAAATGTAATAAACTAAATTGCCTGAAACAAATCACTCTAATTTCATCTTTTCATACCATTATATCTGTTTCCCCACAATGTATCCTAATGTAGCCCATGAGACATAAACCCATACAGGACCAACTTGAATTTTATACTTAGCAAGTACAGGAGGCATTCAGTAAGCATTGCACCAGATCTAATAAGGTTGCTTGCTATATGAAACTAGTGCACAAGGAATTAATGTTGATTTTATATAAATTTCATCAGTTCTAAGTAATCAGGGGTTATTGGTGCTCAGAACAGCATGTGCAGAAAGCAATGACTGTACTCCACAGAGGGTTCCTCCCTCATTCCCAAATTACTGCAAGTTTTGCCTCCCCTTCATAACTAAAGGTCTTTTTAATGTTTAGCTTCTCAAATTAAAAAAAAAAATAAAGAAAAAATCTAAAGTAGCCACAAGCAGCAGCATTTTGTTTTAGTGTTAGCCAAGAACGTTCTCTTTTCAAAGACTAAAATGATGTTGTGGAATTCTTTGGGGAATTGAAAAGACCTTCTAGTTTCACAAAGCCACTTATTCACTGATAAAAAGCAGAACTCGTACACATTGGTATGTTTGTTCTGCTGTTCACAAAGACCTGTGAGACAGTCAAACTACAGCAAGCTTCAGGAAAGAAACAAATTCATTTGTTTTCTTGCTTGGCTGCCACACGTTTATACACCATCTTTCAAAATACTTCTTGCTTAAAATGCAGATCTGAATAACCAAGTGCAACTGAAGTTTCAGTTGGACAGGTTTGTTTCTTAAGCTGAAACATTCCCAACCTCAGTTTCCTAAATCAGCTTCAGGTGTGGTTTTGGTTCTCCATTTCTATCTCAGCAAAATCTCAGTGGAGAGAGGAATATCAGGAAGAACAGCAGAGAAAGATAAAGTAGTTCCATGCAGCCAATAATGGAAAGCCTCTAGAAGCAAAACCAAAATTTTTCAGCCAAAAATCTTGTCAAAGACTACTTAATTTTTGTGTCCAATATAGTCTGGAGTTTTTAACTCAAAATCCAGGGAAGGAGAACAGACAACAATCCATTAGACTCCATAATCTTTTCAGAAGTAGGGAATTCAGGGATAATTCTGCCACACTGAAATCAGAAATTGAGTCTCTCCCCTGACACTTCCTAATCAATACATCTATCTTCCTCTTTCCACCTTCTGTCAAAAATATTAAGAAGTATAACTTTCACTCTAATGGAAATAATTAGGAAACACTGACATTTTTGTAAGCCAGAATCCTCTTTCTTTAACCAGCCTTTGTGAAGATTGTTCCCCAACAGCTTTGCATTACCATCCCTAATTGGTATTAACTGGAATTGCTCTCCGTAACCATCGCTCTCCCATCAACCTACACTCTCCTGAGGGATTTCACAGACAGCAACATGACAACAAACATTCTACAAAATAATAATCGATTATCAGTGATGCGAAAAATTAATCAGTAGGAGAACTATTGCAAATGAAATACAGCTGGGAGTTTTTTGGTGCTTCTGTGTGGGTGTCACCAGCATAAGCTCCAGCATTTTGCTCACAGCATATTTACAGACACTACTTCCCAATGCAGGATAAAGCCTCACATACCTCCATATCCATCTGGCTGGCAAGGAAGGAGCTGTTCAGGGATCAAATACAGGTTTAGCTTTCTCAGAGTTACTAAGTGGTGTCATCTCTTCGAAATTAGATGCAATGCATCTATCACTTTATAACCAGCATGTAAAACAGACTTTCCAGTGATCATCCAGTGCAGAAAGAGATTTCAAGCATGATATTACATATTTCACTCATCATCACCATATTATTACTACTTTTATAGTAAGTAAAATCATTTTAGTCAGCTGGCTAAACCCAGGTTTTCTTATTTCTCTGCCAAGACAGAGTCACGAGATAGAGGGGAAAAAAAAAGGAGGAAAATATTCATTAAATATATACTCTAATTATTTGCACATTTCTTACTGAAACTAAATCAAAATACCTTTTGCAACATGCTGGCCATTTAAATGTCAATTCTTCATGTCCCCTTCAGTTACTTACCTAAAAAAAAAGGAAAAATACATTAATTTTCCATGTTCTCAGATGCATCATGAATACATACCCTGCTCTCCACTGTTCCCCAGTAAGTTTTCAGCAGTTATAACTTAGGTAAGACCATTAGGGTAATGGGTTTTGGTTGTTATATTAGTTTAGATTACATGTTACCACTTTGCCGCAGCTAAGCATTCAGTAATCAAATTTATTATCTTTTTTCTTATAATTCCTTTTTTCCTCCATGGCAAATGATTTCTAAATAAAAGCTATTTGATGCCCTCAATGATTTGATTTTCAGATTCTGTGCATTTACTCTGGAAAAACTCATAATTGCAGTCACAATGATGGAAATATAAAACATTCTGCAAAAGAGCCCCAATGTGGTCTTCAGTACAGATATTTGTGCAACTTCTTAACAGCTACTGGCAAAACATATATTGGGCAGACAGAGCACAGGACAGCACACTCTCAACAGTGCTATACCCAAAACCATAACGGAACTACATCTTCCAGTTAGGAAGAGCAAAGGCAGCATGTGCACCACACGCTCACCATTCTCTTCCACAGAAACATGGGGTTTGCACCATTATACACTTCATCTGTTTTCAGTAAAATCTTTCCAAACCTGAAAAACAAGCAGGTGTGAGTTCAGAACTTGCTAGAGGATTTGTCCTCTTCTTGTCACTCCTGAGCTCTTGCCTGGGAGCTGAGCACCCAAGTGGAAAAAGCTCTGGCTCAGCCTGGCAGCAGCCCACAGCTGGCCAGCTGCACAGGCTCAAGCATCCACGCTCAAATGTAGGTGATGGCACTGCCTTTCCCCATCACCCACACAGGAGGCTGGGCTACAACCACACCTGGCAATATCTGCCAGTCTCAAGCGAATCTCAGCTCCTCTTTGTCCCACCCACACAGCACCCAGCACCCTTTTATGACTGAACTGCATTTATCATTATTGCCTTTCTACAATCAAGATAATTTTAAAAGTTTCCTATACATCCTACAAATGGTATGAGTGACTTAAATCACCCCAAACTACCCAATACTTATTCTAAAAGAGAAGAAAACTATTTCACATTTCATCCATACCACCACCTCTGCCATATGCCAGTTTTTCAGATGTTTTCTCAACCAATGCAAGTTGAAAACTGTAAGAAACACAGGTGAAACCCCTAATAATTAAATATCTTTCGTATTCAATATAGAACTCTAAATTTCTTCAAACCCCTTGTTTTCCAGCATTAGGCCCACCCAAGCTTTCTGACAAATTTCAGATGGAAATATCACTTATTCCCATAATGTGCTCACACTGAACAGAGCGTACAGGCTCAACACTCATTCTGCCTGCATGCAACCAACTTTATTTTAGACTGAATTTTAAATCCCTGCCAAATTCAGACATCTCCTGCACAAGTTCTGCTGCTTCCACCTCCTGTCAGCCTACTCTGTGATGCCTCTTAATGAACCCTCTTTTTTTAACCTGGCAGAACTCTTGTTATCATCCTCTTTCAAAGCAGCACATTTTGGTCCTCTAGTCCCCATGCATGTACATATTCAGCCTTTTTCAAGGGCAGTGTGACTGCCAGCTACAGTTCAGACCTCTCCAGGAGAGACCATTTCAGAATACATAACACTATTGTGCTTTAGCTACAGGAGATACTAAGCTGGGGATAACATACACTACTAGAGACTTTTGTCCTTAAAATGACAACTCAAGGTATAATTGCCATCTGACTAGAATTATCTGATGAGTCACGCAAGTTGTTAGGTTTGGTTCATTTTCTTCCCTTTCCCTTTTAAGTGGAAGCATAATTTTCAAGGTTAAAGGGAAAACAAATTGATTCTGTTGATCACAGGTACTCCCCTGGCTAGTTTTCCTGTAGTAATTTGTAATTATTACCCACATATGCGTTCCACAGGGAATTTTGAATTATACTCAAAACCTGACTGACTCTTCTTCAGGGCCTGCTTTGCAATATAAAAAGTTGGGACAGCCCCCCGCAAAAAGTACATATTATACTTCAAGTACTACAATTTAAGCTTATTTCTGAGGAAAAATACCATTGTGCTTTGCCATTTGGCAAGTGTTACACTGATCCATTTGTCCAGAACTTACACCAGAAAAATCAAAATCAAGACAAGCATCACTTGTGCATTAAGACCAACCACCAGGAAAGTACAACCTTCTGCTGTGCTCTGCCCATTCTAGCTGGGATCACAGCCTTCCCCTCAACTGAGGTGTACATTTCTCTTTTATTGGTTAAAACAATGACCAGACAGACTTCAAATGAGGTGACTCATTGGCAGATAATGACTCCCATTCAGTTTCTTCCACATAACAGCATTCATTTTGCACCTTTGCAACCCAAGGCATCTCAGGCTGTACTGAATCAGGAACCATGAAGTAAAAGCCGTTCAGACTTCATTTGGCATCCCAATCAATTCCAACCAGAAATACCTTGCAGCAGGTATCATAACACCATCTTTATCCATGAGACCCTAAGCCACACCTTCCCCCAGTTTTAGAGGGGGACAAAGATGCAATAGTTACTGTCAGTCAGGGAGCAAATCAGTCTAACCTTTAAACACAGAGCTTCCCGTGAAATAGGATTAGTGCTAATGGATGAAGCTGTCTCTTGTCTGCCTAACAAAAGAAATGATCCTGCAGAATTTCTGACCAGAATTGTATTAACCACCAATTACAGACATAAATATAGCTATGAGACTGAAATCATATTTTTCCTGCTGCTGCACAGGACTTGAAATGAAAATAGTTCCATCCAAATCAATATACAGCCATCTGCTCTGCAAAAAACTGACAAATCTCCTTCGTCAGGATCCATGTCCACCAAATTAGATTAAGAAGTTGCTTTACCTTCACAATGTTCATTCCAAGAGTCAGCAGAGGCTGGTAAAGTTCTCCTCCCTTACAGTGATCCTTGGTAAGTGCTTTGGCTCATCCTACATCCACCAGATAACTGTATTCTTTGATTTCCATGCCAGGTTCTTGCATATGCTTGGAGCATCTTATGCAAGAAGCCAACACTGTGGTTTGGTTTTTAAAAGTCACTTCAAAAAGCCATTACACAGAGCAAGCTGCAAGCCAAAACAACAGCCTACAAGAAGACAGAGTCATCTTAATTTATTTAGAGACTGAATGCATGGTCCTTGGTAGAACTGTATGGGGAACCTTCCTTATGGGCATCAGACTAGGGGTGCATTAGCTGACAGAACCTTTGCTTCATATTTCCAAACAAGACCATAGCCAGGGAGATTTAACTTAGCACAGTTCAGATTTTAGACCATTTGCAGTGGTTCAAATCCGCACCCGGTTGCCATTTCCAACATAAAAAGTAAAATACTAAACTCTACAGAGTAGTAAACATTGAATATAAACCCTAATTTGTATCCTGAGACCATTGTACGTTGTCTAAAATGTTAAACAAAACTAATGTACTTTTCTACTCAAGCACTTCCAAACCAACTGCCCCTGCATCCTCCTCTTCAAGACCTCCACAGTGAGCTTCTGATCTTCTGTGGCAAATGGTCCAGGCACACTGGCAGCGCACTGATTCCCCGGGGTCAGGGAGAAGGGAACAAACACTGCCTTTGTGCACATTCCTTGGATGGCAGCGAGAGCTCGGTCACAGATGCAAAAGCAGCAGGGACAGTGTGCCCAACCATCAAAGCACTGACAGCACCGACTACTTCACTGTGACAGGCTTTCCAAGTCCAAAGTCCATCTGAAGATTATCATTTTAAAAAATCCTCCCAAAAATTGTTTTTTCGTCTAACTGGAGCTCCACATTTCAGAGCACAGTTCTGCAAACTCTTTGAAGCCATCAGTGCTATTTGTAAGATTAGCAGCTCTGTCAAAACAGGAATTTATTCTCTCTTTCTCCTGAGCCTAAGGACCACTAAAGTGATTTTAATAGGTTTTGAACAGTTTAAATCCACTGTGCTCTTACAGCTGTTCTGTGTTAACAGCCTATTAATGGTCTTGCAAATTCCAGTAAAATCTTGTGGGTGGGGTGGCAACTCAATATACCTTTTTATACATATCCACACTACCTACATAAAGCTATAACGCAGCGTTTTGTATTTGGCTTCATTAACTGTTATTACAGCAATCTTCTTAAAAGCACTACAGTGCAAGACTAATATCTGGATACGAGGTACCTCTGAAGTCAATCTAGGTGTTAGCAGCAAAGTAATCTATTTAATCCTTGAGGGAAAGGGAGACCTCTAATAAGTAATGGAAATGAAGCCAAAGAAAGATCTCCACAAAGCTACCCAGCCACAGAAGATGGGGCAGTAAAAACGTGTAGTAGTGAAAAACTGCATCTGCCTTCCTACTCTGCTGAAATCCTGATCCAACATGCTGACTTCCACCCCGAGAGTGAAGCAGCAGCTGGCACAACGCCAGCTCCAGCACCCAAGCTGTCACCTCAGAACACAAATCCCACAGAGAGGATTCAGCAACAGGTAATACAACAGGGTTTTTCTTTCCCTATAACACAGAGTGCAGAATTTAGCCTGTGATATTGAACAAGTGGAAAAAGGAGAGACAAAGAACCGAGGGAACAATCAATCGATCTGACATTCCTCACTTCCCTGAGCAGGTTTAGAGACTACAGATACTCATTAATGGCCAGTAATTAGATAATTGTCCTCTGTAAATATACCCTCCTGCTTCCACTGCGAACATTTGAAACAACTCCTAACAGGAAAACCTGCTAATTTAATTCCCCATTATTGATAAAGGTGTTTATAGCACTTAGGAATTTTGACACATTTTGTGAGACACCTCACAGCCTCCAGTCTCTGATGACTCAAGAAGATCTTCTTAATGTCTCTCTCAGGACAGGTGTCCTCATCTGCCCATGCTCACAGTATCACAAGGGACTCCTGAGCCCCAGGGTGACAGCATGGCTTACCGTGACATTCATCGGGTGCCAAGCAGCTTCAGACGTCAATAGACGGTTTGGAAACTAAGCTGAAGGACACACAGTTGGAGCCCCAACTTGTAAGATGAAATTATGTCAGCAGTCATATCTCCTTGGCTTCCTTCCTATTTTTCATGCTACGTGTTCAAGAGGCTTTAGGCTAACAGTTTTTTACTTAATTAAAATTAAGATGCTGATCTAATTTTTTTAAAAGGAAGCAGATTGTAAATGTAGCTTAGGGAAAAAAATTCATCTTCATTACCGAGTCTTGCTAGATTTGCAAGTTCCTGCCTGTGATATTTTGGGGGAGCAGGGAGGGATGGCACCTCACAGAGCAAAGGAGATGATAGCAGAAATGACTATTTTATTTCAGTTACACAAGTCCCCCAAAACCAGTAGCTCTAACAATTCCTGAACAGCTGTAAAATAAAATAAAGTTAATGGAAAGTCACAAAGCTGAGCAGGAATGCCAGCCATCAAGATGTCGTTACTATATTAAGGACCAAAGAGGACTTTTAGTGCCCTTTAGCTGACAGGCCTCAGCATTTCATTCCTCCGGCCAGTTACTGAGCCATTAGCACATTATAAAAATATATCCCTGACGATGGCTCCACAAAACACAGCTTGAGGATTAAGCCACTTACAACCTTCAGATGAACATTTCCCTGTTCAGTATGAAAAGCCTAATGAAGGAGAGTTCCCCTAGAGTTGGGGGTGGGGAGGGGTGGTGTAAAGGGTGAGTGCCATAGAGCAGAAACACAGAAGACAATCATTATTGGCGCGGCCTTGCAGAAGAAGCAGCAATCATCCCCCATCAGCCAGCCTGCCATATTCCAAGGTGCAGCACTCCCTCCCTGGCTCTGACGCATGTGTGGCAGGAATGAGATCGGCGCTATGCAAGCCCCGCCAGCGTCATTAGGTTACCCCATGCTTTCAGCAGCACTTACCGCATTAGCTTGCACATTATGCCTGTGGGTCAGCGCTGGCTCACGGCCAGCCAGCCTGCACAAGGGAGGCAGTGGGCAGGGCTGCCTGGAAATGGCAAGGCAGACATGCCCACTGCAGCGAGCACCGCAATCTACGTGGGTCCTTCCCGGACCCAGATTTAGAAGGAAAATTCAGAGTGATGGCCACAATTCAAGGATGGTGCTGCCCTCCCCCCCACCTTCCAGACATGAAATGTCTAAATCAGGAAAGCGATGGAAAACTGGAAAACAAACACAGGGAAGTATTTTCTGCTTGACTTAGTTTTAAAAGAAGAAACTTGTATTAAAAGTTGGACTTTAATCATATTTAATTGAAAACTGATTGAAAGAATAAGTTTCAAGAACAGCCCCAAAAGGAAATGCCAGCATGCACTGTACTAGGCATGGTACTTTCTGCACGAAGTATAAGATGCCCATCAGGTTTGAGTTCAAGCATAAATTTGGCACAGTTTTGAGGCTGACCAATAACATTCCAGGTTAAAGAGTCCAAAACAAGCTCCAATTCAAAAGCCACCTCTTCCTACACAGTAAGTTAAGAAAAATAAAGAGCTAGTATATTATGCTCCTTTTTTCATCTATTCAAAGAAAACAAGGAATAAAATGAAAAAACATACACTCAGAAATATTCCAATTTCTCCCAGACTTTCTGTACTTCTTTCTTCAGTGAGGCTGGGGGAGTGCTAGAATAAAAACTCAGAGAGCACAAGAAACTCAATAGCCAGGATCATGATAAACACCCAGGTGTCATTTTCAACCTCAGTTCGCTCTCACATCCTAATTTCTGAAGCAGAGACACCACCCTGCAGCCAAACAGCTTTCTTCAAAGCTCCTCAAAACAGCTTTTCTTTTAAAGACTCTTAATTTTTCTTTTGCAAAAAATTAAGTCAAAAGCTATGTGTGTACGCAAAACACATTAAAATTTCAGAATCTCCCATATTGAAAATGATAGAGTATCACATAATTTTGCAATTTCTAGGCTTTCCTGAGAGCACAAGACAGTATTTTTCCATATTACCAATTGCCAGCAGATGTTCTCCACTATATTGTTAAACAAGTCTCGATAAAAACACACTCGTGTCTTAATAGAAGTAGATGCACCCTGAGTGGGTTTCCCATTTGATCTGCTGTACGGCTCAGAGGCTTTTTTGTCTGCTTGTTGTAGCACAATGTGTGTTTGGTCCCACAACAGTGACAGCTGACAACTGTTTTTCCTGTTTGCAAAAGCTTTACCGTTCAACTTGAACCAAAAGCATTTGTCATGTTGCATGGCAGTGAAGTAGATTTAATCAGATGAGGCCACTAGCCTTGTCAGTGCCAGGCTGAAAGAATTCCGTAGCACAAAAGCTGGATTTATCTCTCTGGGAGTCTGTGCAGGGAGCAGCAGTGCATCTTTGTGAATGCACAAGGGGGAATCTCAAGAGGAGAAGAAAACGAACCCAAGAGAATATTTTCAGTGCAGTTAAGCCAAAAAATAACTGCTCTTAAGTGACCAGCAGGATGTTCCTGCCAGCCAAGAGCACTGTCGTCAGAATTTCGACAACAAAGGGAATCTCCATGTCCCTCTTTCAAATGTCACTAATACAGAGGATGATACTTTCTGTGCTCTATCCCTACATAATTCCATTTCCAGAATAATAACCATCATATAATATCTGGTCACATCCAGCAATCAACCTGCAAAAAATAATTTCTAATGGATGATTGTACCCAAACTGCAGTGACAATCCTCAAAAATATTCTTAGAACTTCAAATTCCTTACAAATCATAAGAAAACATGAACCTCTCCTAGCTAATGTCACAGATCCTACTAAAAAAACCCCAACAATCAAACCATTAAATGAAAGGAAGTCTTCATTATTTTACATAGCCACAAAGACAATATTTCCTACTCTTTGTATCCTTTTGGATGACCAAGCCTTTCCAGAAGATTTACACAGGTAACTTAAGCTAAGAAGAAAAATGAAGTCATATACGCAAAAAGCAAATTAGTGCCTTGCAGCATTTCCAACCCCCAACAGTGAGTGAAAAAACAGCAGCTGCACCTTAGGAGGTTTGTTGTTTTACATCACCCTAATACGGTGTCATCATGAAGTCATGCCTTGCAAAAAGGATGCTGGTGTAAGAGGAAGGAGACCCACAACTACAGTGATTTAGGAAGTCATGTTGTGATTCTGACCTGCTACAAATTGGGATGGGAGGGAGGACTAAAGATGCAGCTCCTCTTAAAAATTAGATTGTGAGGCAAAACTTATAAAACAAGGGACCTCAATCAGAGACAACATTTCGTGAAGGTAATCTCATTTTCTCATGTGAAGATTTGGAGCTTTCCATCATGCATCAGAGAGAAAGCAGGAATCAAAACACTCTTAGTTACCAGGAGAGTGAACAGTGACAATGTTGCCTTGATACTCTCTTGCATTATTTTAAAGGGACAGTTTAAATCTGCGCAAGGCCTGATTAAGCAGCTGCCAAAGGTCAGAGACAGAGGCGCCTGCATTTTGTGTAGAGTGTGCTGGTATGGCCAGTTCTCTGGCATGACACAGCCTGGGTTTTGGCATTCCTATATTGAAAGCTGCCTGCAGTACATTAATGAATTGGAGTTCAGCCTTGCATGAAGTGTTTCAACATTCACTCCAACTGTGCTAAAGGAATTTCCCATTTGCTTTTTTCCGCTAATTAGAGAGCCACTGGGACACAACAGGGCCTTTTGAGACGTGCAGGAGGCCTTCAAGTTCTGCTGAGTCAGGAGAGGGGCGGGATATTTTCATCCACTGGGAAGACAACCTTCAACTTCTCAAAAGAGGCTGCAAGCAGGACAGTAGCTATGAATGCTAGGTAAGATTTACAACCTACAGGCATCGATATCCATCTAGACTTATTTAGTCTTTAACTGAGGAGACAGAGCAGCAAGAGGAACTCATTTCAGTAGATACCTGCCTTGCCTAGCACACATTTTTATCAACACATCTTCAAGTGCACTGAGGCAGAACACAATACCTGAATCAACTCCTCAAAAGTGACTTGCAGAAAACACATATCTAAAAATCTGTTACAAAGCCTTGATAACTCAGGTTATCTGCAAGCTCACTGCACCTGCAGACTGTTCTGCTCCCGAACCCAGGCCCACCAAAACAGTTCTTACATTTATAATGCAACAGGCTCAGCAACTCTTACATGTTTATTCTTGATTTCAAACTGGAGATGTTGCATTTTAAGGGATATCAGAACTGCTTCAGAAACGTCTTGTCGTTTACTGGATCCTGAACAGACAGAAAATCACTTGAGAGCTGATATTTTTTAACCTAACTTCAAAAATGTGGAAAACAGATGCCTGTATTCTCATATGACACTACATCCATGGTATACTTTATTAGAATTCAAGGAAAACACCTGCTATGCTTCCTCCCCACTGGAATATCTCCTGCTGTCTTTCACTGCCTGCTGAAGCAGGTGAAACTGCTCACCACTGTTCAGCAAACCTTCTCCTGTCAGCAGAGGCAGCCCCTCCTGCACCACTGTTCCTGGCTGTACTGCTCTCATTAAGCACCATTCTACAATAGTTTGCACTGATGTTCTGTAAGTTAGAATGTTGTGATTTATCTGAATGTTAAGACATAGAAATAATAACTGGTCAACAAAATTATCACTGCAAATTTTTACATAACATACACAATATTAATACAAACCATTTTAACTGAGATTAGTTCTCATGGCTTGGTTGCCTGACCTGGTACTTGAACACCAGACTTCACTTCTGCTACAGTACTAAACAATACTCATTTGTAAGCCTCTTTCTTTTTCGACTTGATAAAAATTTATAAAGATCTTACAGTATTAATGGCCTTTTATGCTTCTGAAAGTGTGGATTTTTTCCTAGAAGATAACAGCGGCCAACCTAGTGGAGAGAAAAACTGAAGCTGAAAGCTGAATTTCCTTCAGATGTTACCAGTAAACTGGCATCAATACTCAAATACGCAGTAGGCTCCCCTCTAAACACTTTCCAGGCAAGACATGAACTGAGCCACGGGATGGGAGAAGCAATGAGAGCAGGACTATCGCCAGTAAGGTAATAACTACTGCAACCACATCTCTCTTTCACCTATAGGAAGCACTTTATTCTCCTCATGTCCATTATTTATTCTGCAAAATAAATATTTATATACTGCCCTTCAGAATGGAAGCCAAAATCCCAGGGCCAGACCTGGGGAATCTCGGACGAAAGTGATGTGAAGGGAGGCTGAAAGCAAAGATGGCAAGCAAGGAGCAAAGGAAGCCACAAGTAGGAAGAGCAATACTGCACCAAAAAATCCCAAGGAGGAATAAAGCTGCTGTGTCGTAATTCCCTAAAGAAACAGGAACCAGGAGCGGTCCCACCTAAATCACCAGCTGCACCAACCTGACCCAGGCATGCACACCTCCAAACTCACTTGCATCATGTGTTTTATTTTCCACTCCCCCTCTCCCACAAATACACTATTTACTTAACACTTTCAAAATCTTTCAAGTACCCACACAGAATAAATCTAAAATAATCTCCTCTTAAGCTAACATTAACACTGCAGACAAAAATATAACAGCAAACACATCATTTCACATCAGGTTTTAAAAAATGAGAAGGATATTCCTCTACAACACATTCCCCATTTCCCCAATATTCATTCTTCAGTTCTCTTTACATATTTTTTTCAGCATGTGAAAACAACAGGGACTTTGAAGTACACCTGCTTTCCACGGTGTTTCAGAAATTTAATTTCTGATCTGTACTGGCATAGAAACCTGCCCAAACAATCAAATCTCATCTTTCTCCAATCAAAAGAAACAAAAGAATGACTGTATGTCTGTCATAGAGTCTGTGTATCAGACACATATTTTTTTTAAATTCCTTAAGTGCTTTCTTAATCACAATATTAATTTTCATTTAAAATAAACAATTTCTCTTTGTTTATTATCTCCTGATACCCAGAAAGGAAGGAACATCTTATGGGAGTTTGATTCCAAAGTCCGGAGCATCTCCCTTATTCTGATCCCCAAAACCTGATTTGATTCCTGCAAGCAGTAAAGGGACACAGTGTACAGAATAATCTTATCCAACTTGTGCAAAGATCACATGTAGATATGTGTCCTTCTCAGAGACACAAGTTATCAAAGCAGGAAGCCTTAATTCAAGAAGAGAGTCCTGACAGAATGACCAAAAAGAGTTTCCATTCTATTCCAGGAGACCAGCAACTCTGGGCCTTCCACATGTTAAACTAATGCCTCAATCCCAGGTTACACAAGTCAAGGGGTTAATATGAAGTCACTGTGTTTTCCTGCTTTTTTCACTAAATTAAACCAAGTACCTGATCTGAATTTCACAGACATTAGTACAACACTTCTAATCACTGTAATAGTTTAGTCCATACAATGTTTCAATTCATTTAACTCTTTAAAATGCATGAAAATGTCACATCACCTTTAAATATTTGACAGTTTAGATGAATATTTCATGCTGATTTTAAAGGACAGAGAACTTATTTCCTAACACTTCTGTTACTACAAAATGGCAATTCTACACTCTCAGATATGCTCTCAGTACAATGAAAAGGAATTTTTTATCTTGTTCAGTGCAGACTATAAACACTGGCTACTGCAGAGAAATAACAACATCAAGGACGAGTTTTTCCAAAGCTACTTAAGTGATTAGGGAGCCCACACAGCTCCCATTTAAATGAATAGTAACTGCATGTCTTAATCTTTTGAGCAATTTTGAATATTTCATTGGTCTATGAAAGATTTTCCCAGTTAAGAGTACTAAGTTGAGAATAATAAATTGATAATGTATTATCTGTGACGTACAATAAAGAGAATTCTCATAGCACAAGTGAGTATTTCAAGATGCTAAAATTGATCACAAAAGCTCTACAAACATAGGAACACAATAAAATTTAAGATCAACTGCCTCGTTTCTGCAAAATACCTGTTTTTGCTTTCTACTCACCATTTTTCTTTTTTTTTTTAAAGGTCTTTTAAAGCTTCTGGAGATGTAACAGAGTAAGAGCACTTGGGTGGGTCAGACTGACTTAAGGAAGCTGGGGCCATTAACAGCTGAGACAGTAAAGGCAAGGCAGGTGCAAGTGCTTTCCCTGATGGTAAAACAATCAGTGCAGCCAGTGCTGGCTGTTTACACACAAACAGCCCTGTATATTGACAAAAATCCACCTGTTCAAATATTTAATTTAAAACAATCTTTCCTATTGCCATAGAAGGTTCTAAATATTTACCGTTTTAGTAGCCAGGTGTACAGAGCACCGGAGAACAAGCACTTAGAAAAAAGTTACATAAAACATCAGCCTGACAAAAAAATAGTTAAAGCTGCAACAGCACCTTAGCACATATAGAAAACAAGGTCTCAATGTGGAAAACGTTTTGGAAACATATTGCCCCTTCCAAAATTTTGTCAGTCAGCAGCAAAAGCTTTGCATCAGGTGGTAGAAATTCCAGACTTCAGTGGTTCCTATGCTAATTCTGCATGAAGTGAAGAAATATGAGAGCAGGAGCTAAAATCTTTTCACTAATGCAGAATACTGATAGCTTGCTTTTCTTTGTTCTCAGGAAGAGCTAAAAATTGTCCTATATTTAAGGATATTTTATATTTTGTAGTCATAAAATGGGTAAAAGAAGCAAATCACAACCTCCGAAGTAGAGGGGTAGAAGTAAGCACAGAAAACTACAATTCTTTTCAGAAAATGAACACTGTGGTTAAAATAAAGTACTTGAATATGTTGTGCCACAGTCATCATTATCAACATGCTCATTAGCATTGAATTAACATGGACATGAAGTATTAGGATGTAAATTAACAGCAGATGATGCTATGAAATCCTAAGAAATTACTGTTATTTGCCAGTAATTCAACCAACAAAAGCAAATTCTGTTTACCACATGTAAAGTCAAATACTGTGTTACAGTGTTTTGCTTTTTTATTTTTAACTAAAAATCAACTAACAAAAACAAAGAAACAAAAAATGTTACAATTTGACACTCACCTTCTATTTGGTACTGCTTGTGTTGTACACTAATTACATCCATGATCAAATCCAGGCAGCAATTTAATCAGAATACTAGGTTCAGTTTTACAGAAGTAACTCTAATTTTCAGCAGGCACAATTTTAAATTATTTTCAATTAGATCTTTGCTCTTTCCCCTGAAGATCTGAATTATAATATTTCCCAAGTTCTATCAGGTTTCATTTTAAGCATTCTCTGCCAAAGTGACCACAATCTTATGATCGAAACCACACTTTCAATAATTATGCCCTACATAGTTTGCAGCACGTCCATATATTGACTTACCCTGCAGAGGTCAGATATTTCATGGTAACTTATAATTCTGGGTATACTTCTCATCCATGACAGGGTATTTCATACCATGAAGCCTGTACTGTGTTCAGGAGCCATCCCAACACCCACAGCAAATGCTCAGTCCGAGCAGGCAGGTGGCAATAATTAGAATGAAGATAAGCTGAGGTGACAAAGCAATGAGAGCACATCAATTACTGCCTGTCACTCGGACCAGGAGCATCTCAGAATATCGACTGATACCACTGTATCATTTCCCATTACACTCAGCTTTTCTGTCCTTCATTTCCTCAAAATTAAAGACCGCCACAATACCAGTATGTTTTTTAATACAAGTGAATTTTTTATAACTATTCACTGCATGCACAATAGAAATTAATGTTCATTTACATCTCACAGACTGCACACTGTACACACAATACTGCCATGACTTCCAAAAGGTAGGGCACATGAGAGTAGTAAGCATGAACACTCCTGTTTGAGTCAGAGAGAGGTGATTCCAGAATCATTTGGTAAGATTTGTTTTGGCAAAAAAAAAGCCTGAACTGTGTATATAGAGTCTGCTAGCAAAGTTTATAAACAGGAGATAAGGAAAAGGGGGCAAGAAGAGAACAAAGAATAGAATACATAATAAATGTATATAATAAAGAGGATACCTTTGCTCTTGCATCTCCATATGTATACAAAGATTTTATATAAATATGTATATATTTTTTATTCAAATATACTTTCATTATGTTTCCTGTATGATTCTATATATTGATATTTATCTTTTACATTCATATACACACAAATATATCTAAATTTATCTCTCCACCTTGAAAACTAAGTAGAGACACTGTAGTTTAACTCAAGGGGTAAGACCAAATACACTCCCTATCACCTGCCTTAATGCTGGGTTAGCAGTAAGAAGTTAAAACAAAATAAACCCAAATTTTGAAACCTTCAAAATTCTCACAGAACAGGTTTGTCATCCCTTCCCTCTCTCTGCTGACCATCCTACAAGTAGTCAAAGAACTCAAGTCGTCTATGATCCAGCTGGTTTACAAGAAAGTAATTCTTAAAGTCGGTTTTAACGTGCCTCTACATCATCTTTTTTCAGTAAGATTTTATAATTGAACCGTCCAAATGTATTTTTCCCTTTAAAAAAAGGCAAAGCAAAATTAAACTCTGGCTTTAGACAGCCAGGCAAACTACCTATATAACTACATGATTACAAAAAAAAACAACCCAATCTGATTGATACATGTCATGCAGTAAGACTTGCAGCCATTCTTCCTTTTGCTGAGGCTGCGACAACTAAGGCTCAAGGTACAGGACAGCAAGACAAGGTTTCCAGCCACAGGACAACAAACAGGGGACTGGACAGCTACTAAAACCCTTTAGACAGTAACTACACATAGACATAATCAACTTTTGCTTCCATAAAATAAATGGGGGTCAAGAGAACCATGGCGGAGAGATTTTTTCCTCACCTTTCCTTCTGGACTTCAAGAATATACTTTTAAATCCAGACAGCTATTGAAAAAGGCTGATTTTCAAGGAAATGCATTTAGTTGAAAATGTTTTGACCACCATTACAGCAAACAATTGCTGCAGTCACTAGTCTGACACAGGGAGCTTCACCACTTTTTTTTGCACATCTTCCCCTTCCATCAGACAGAGAGGCCACAAGTGCACATCACCTCCTCACTGTTTTATCCTCCAGTAACACTTTGATAGCCAGTGTAATTGCTTGTGTTAACTGGCAATGCAAAATTTCCCCACTTTTTCATAGACTAAGTCTGTAAAATTCAATGTATTCAAAACCGTTTTTATTTGCTCCTCAATGCCCACTCTCTTTGGATGACAAAAAGAGGCAAGGAAAGGAGGAAGACCCTGAAAGCCATTCCTGGCTTGCACACATTTGACTGCTGGACACCCCTCAGCCCCCCAAACCCAACATGCTTTGTGCAGGGCTGAGAGTAGGAGGCTGGCAGGTAATTTAAGAGGGGATCACTCATTATACTCTCCCTCACAATATGGAGCTGTACAGAAATCATAGTAGAAAAGACAGGATGTTTTAATGTCCCTTGGGACAAACGGAGCCATCTCCTGCTGCGGCATACACTGTGTCATAGGAATTCCAGTACCTGCAGCTCTGTGTTATTAGTGACTCATTTCAAAGATTAGAAATAGAAACCTTTTTAAGTGCTTGTACACCATTACCCAACATTATTATGGAACACTGACAGCTGAATACTGCTCAACTCCCAGAAAAAAAAAAAAAACCCTCTTTTTTCAAAATTAAACCCATAATTTCTTCCATAGAACATAATAATTTCATTTCATCCATGTGTGCACTCCATCTATTGCCTTTCAATCAGTCGTTCAAAACCTGTTCTATGGAAGACAGATCTGAAATGCTTTATCTTCCTAAACAATATACAGTCAGAAACCTGATGTGCCAACCATAGGAAGCCAATGAGTGTGTGACTCCTGGGAGTGGTGAGCTTCCAGGGCAAGAGAAGAGTCAAGGAGGAAGCCAGCGAAGGTGCCTCACTGAAACAAGTCTCACGGAAAAGTACTTGGATTAATGGATGTAATTGTACTTATAAAGATTTCTGCTACCACTCTGAATAAAAGCAGCATGTTGATGAAATCTGAGCAGCATCCTGGAACACATCCTAAGTGCCATCTTCCTTTCCAGGTCTGCATCCTGCTCCAGTCCCTGCAGCACAGCATCAGCACTTTCATCCCACTCACTTCGCTCCCACAGGTGACACTGAGGAAACACGTGGAACATCCAGCAGGGCTGGAGAACTTCCACAGAGACAGACAAGAGGCAGCAGCTGCCTGCGGAGCGCTGAGCTCCATACGGGACACCGGCTGTATGGTTTGGTCTTTACCAACATCAGATCCACGAAGTAAAGCGTGGTATGAAACGAGCGCAGCTGTTCTGCTGGTCAGGGCACTGATGTGTAAATCAGAGCTCTCTCTAACTGCGTGCAATTAAGATTTTAAGTCACTGTCACTATTTAAAATTACTGAGAACTGAAAAGAGCCCATAATGCCACGTTTGCTTCAGCTCAAACCATAACATTGATTTCTATGCTTACAAATCAACTCTTGACTCAATTGATCATCTTAAAAATTGATAAATACTCATCTGTAGTAGTCATCAACTTTCTGTTCGAAAATAAATAGAAATTGAAGCTCTTATAAACAGGTGCTTCCTGTTTAACATCAAAAAATGCTAAAAACTGCACTTTCTGTGCAAGACACAATATGTAAAATTCATTTGAAGCTAATTTTGTAGTTTCCCTCTAGGTAGATTATAAATGTAAAGCCACAACTAATTTATTTTAAGTCAACTGCATGTGTTAAAATCTCACCACGACCCCACATCTTTCCCCAGATAAACAAAGAAAGAGCATTAGATTTTCTCTCCACAGCTTCAAATAGCAGATGGGAAAATACCTAGTTTTTCACGCAAGTAAAAAATATATACTGCCATCAATGAGCTCAGGAATTGGAACAGGACTCTAGGACTGCTACAACGTTAAACCTTAAAATCCCAATAGAGCTCAATTATTGTTAGCAGTGAGTGGTGAATCAGCGCACTGTAGGTCAAAATAAACACAAGGGATCATTATCTTTTGCTTAACACACAGAAAACTGCTTTACATTCAAAAGAGTCATCTTGATAAACACAATTTTCAAGACTCCTGAATTTTGCAGAAAACATTTAAAATTAACAGTTCTTTTTTTTATATGATACCTGTTGCTTGTTTTAAAAAGTTCTCCCTCCCTTACTTTCCAAAAGGAATTTTCAGAGTGAGCTAAGATGTGGTGAGTCAAATTTTCTATTTTACTGATATATGTACACATGTATGTGTAAATTTCTTAAATATAAATATGAATACCTATTTTTAAAACTTATTTGCTTCTTCTCCCCAAACGTTGTTGCAAAGTTGGGGAAAAATGTAAAATGAAAGCCTCTGTCAGGGAAAAAAACAAGAGTGGGGGAGGATGAAGACATTCTAAAAAAAGTTGAAATTAAGTTTTAGAAGCAACTTGGAAATAATTTTCAGGCCAGTAGTTTAATAAGAAAAGATTTCCTCAGCCAAAAATGTAGCAAATTATATGAGTGCCTTTGGAACTCAACCCGTGGGCCCAGATGAAAGCCAATGAAACAGCACAGGAAGGTGCTCAAGTGACAAGTCCCAGCTTCCAGTTTCACTACAAAGGTTGAAGACAGGATGGAGAAGAGAGGCTGGGGGGTGGGAAGGCAAAAGGATGTGTATGGAGGTGGAAAAAGTTCTGCTGAAAGCACAACTAGCCATTTAAAAATGTGGAGCACCAAATACATGTTTCTGATACTCTTTCAAATAGAACCTATCAAAAAATAAATGAATTCTGGATGATGGCGACAGCAGACCCATCTGAAGGGAGACACAGTTCATGCCTGTCATGGGGGGAAGACACCAAAGAGCCAGTGCTGCTAAGGAAGCTGGGGAAGCCTGGACACTGCGTACTCCCTGGGCTGGGATTGTGCCTCAGGGGCCTGGCAGTCAGACAGACACACTCACATCCACCCCACTCTCTGCTCAAAATACCCACTCCGAGCGTGAGGTTTCCCTCTGCAGCAGCCTCACAGTCAAAAAGGCTGAGCTTTGTGACTAAGTGGGAATGCATGCTGAAAAGCAATGGATAAAATAAAGAAGCAACAGAAACATATTTACAGCACCAGTGTGCATTTTTTTTATGATCATAAAACTCTCATTTATAACTAGATGTTAGATAATACAAAAAAAAATCTTTAAGAGTCTCTGACCAATTGCTGTGCATCACCACCAATTTAGGAGGCCTAACACAGTTAAAGCTGCTGCATTGGAGCTAAAAAACTTTCTGTTCTGTGTAATGAACAGCCTTGATGGAGTTCTTCTATGGAAAACAAATATTTGGCTTCCAAGAACACAGATATTCCACAGATCCACACTATTTATTGGTTTATTCTATGGAAGGGCTGAGGTTATGAAGTTTAAAACGTAACTTTGTAGATATGTGTTAATATGAATTATCAGAGTTTACATAATTCAAGATACCCAGACTCTTTCCACTTGGTTCAGCACTCCCAATGAATGGGAATGAACTACTTTCAGGAGATAAATCTTCCAAACTTAAATACGCAAATAATTTTGGATTACAATAGCAGCAGTTACCAGTGGAGAGGTTTCCATGCCATTATCCCCAGCACACGGGAATTACACATTTAAGTCTTTGTCAGAGTCTGCATTATCTTGTCATTGTTAATACACAGCCAACTTCAATGTTGTGTTTAACAACCAGAACAGTCCCAGAATATTAGGTCAAAATGGATGACAAACAAAGCCACTTCTCATAGTTGCCCCAAATCAATGGTCAAGACTTATTGCCAAAATTAAAACATCAGCATGTAAGCACATTATAGAATGAAGCACATACACAGACAGGCTTACAAATCCAGGTATTGTCTAGTGAAGCACACACTGTTCAAATGTGCTGTTTGATATTGTATTTAGATTTATATGATCCCCTCACAAATGGATCTAACTCAATAATCTTCACACACCCTGTGAAAAAGGAGGTACCACCAACGCGACTTTACCGAAATATTTAATGACTTGCCCCAGGTCACAAAGGAAATCTGTGGTGCTGAAGCAGGGAATGGCTCTCCTGGGATCTCTGAAATCCCATCTCAATATTCTAGCCACACTGCCACCCGTCCTCAGCCGTACTTAATACGACTAAATTACTGATGGCAACAAATAGCAGAATCTGACTTTCAGATGAGCTGATTTGTACAATGAGTCAATCCATAACTTTTGTCTCCCCTAGACACTTAGATCGATGGGCTGTATGCCCAGCACGTTATAATAACCCCGAAAAGCTTTTGGCTCAGCCTGCAAACACATTAGCATTAACTTAAATCTGCTGCTTTGTTTACTATACGAGATATCTGCTTGTGCTCTATGCCCAAGTGATACCAATTAAAGAGACCCAAATACAGAGCTCACAGAGCAGTACAGGACTAAAGCTACCCATGAACACAAAATTTACTGAACTGATGGTACTTATTCCTCCAAAGCATTATGGTCTGACAGTCACATTTTTCTTTTCCAGTCATGGATTTGTCACAATTTACATTCAGGACCTTCCCCAAAAAGCGATTCAGAAAGCATTAGAAACTGGCTCCTCTCCCACTGCTTCCGAAATGGATTAACATGACTCCAGCCTTGGATCCGCATGACTACAAATTACAGTGAAGCCACCCTTGATTTAAGCTGTTGGAGAGCACAACAAGAAAATCACCAAAAATTCTGCTCTTTCAGCTCTGTAAAACCCATTCATTAGAGAGTCCACAGGGCCACATAGGTACTGGAGTAAATCACTCTGTGGGAGAGGACATCACCCAGTAACAAGGGGCTTTTCTTATTTCCTTAGAGGTACAGATGTAGCCAGGCCAGGAGGGGGCTAATTACCCTCAGAACACCCAAGCAGCATTGGAAGCAATAATTTATTGACCACATCAGTGTAGCTTAGTGCACAGACTGAAAAGATGAGTCAAGGATTGTATCTGGACCACTGAAATGCCCACAGCTTGCCAGGGTAGGAAGGTTGATCCAAGCCAACAAAGTAATCTGGCAAAACCATAAACCAGATTTATAAAAAATCTGTACTTGGCTTTTACTGGGTTTTAGCAAACTAAGAGAAGGTAAGACTTGAATTTTATTTTTAAACATTTAGGAACAAGTTTGGGAATGAGTACCTTGACAGCCTGCTAAAATCGAGTCACCTAATTATCCAGATGGGCAGCTAGGGAGCCAATCCAAAAATCTATCCAGGTCAGCAGAGTGCTTTTTATCAACTGCAGTGGTCACCAGATCAAGCCCTGGACTACCAGAGCTGACTTGACTAGTACTGGCTCAGCCTTAAACTCAAGCAATAACCAGCACTGAGTGCCAACATTTGCATGGCTCTGCCCTTTTGTAAGCAGAGAGTGATGCATATACAGGGCAGCCAAGTCAAACAGAACAGCAAAAGAATTTATTAAAATGTGTATTCTTGCTCTTCTATATCAGCCCACTCTTCCATCTTGCGCTACCAAAAAAAGTAAGGGTTTCTGAGCGTGAAGTGCAACAGATTCACAAACACATTTTCCAGCAGCTACAACATCCTACTCTCCAGTAACACTTCCACAAAGCTCAAACCCATTTTGCAGAAAAATGAGAGAAGCAAACAACAGCAGGGGAATTTCACAGACACGACCACATCCATGTAAAGTCACTCATGGCTGCTTAAGCATGTTCTTAAAATGGATTTTCCATCTTCAATGCTCTACGAAAAACAGAGTAAAATAACTAAGACTAAAATGGGAAAGATGAATTCACATCTCTGAATCTCCTTTTTTCCTCACCTGCACAAAAAGACAGGAGGCTAGGAGCCAAAGCAAAGGTTAAATCAATCTGTCTTTCACAGAGGTGACACACCCAAGGCTCCATCCTTGGCTCCTGCACAGTCAGAATCTGTGCACTGCTGCCAATGGAGCCTGGAAATCGTTTGGTGGAGCACCAGACATGAACAGCCCCTACATTCAGCTGTTTAGTATCAGAAATGCTAACTAGTGTTGCTTGATTGTATCATGAGGGAAATTAAATAGGAAACAGGAATTTAACATGCATGTCGGATATTCAGGCTTCTCGAGGAGAAAAGAAGGGAAGGGAGAAAACATAAAGAACTGAGGACATTTTGCTTCCCCTGAACCCTCATTCATTCAAAGAGAAGAATCAGAAACACTGACAATCTCATCTAGCAACCCCTCCACATCATATCGAAGGGAAAATTTTTCTGGACAGCTCTTTACGGAGGATACACAAAAAACTGACAAATCTCCCTCTGCCTCTTCCCACTTGGCATGATCTTTCTCACCCGAGGACTGCAAAAAGGCATACTCTGCACAGCTGAGGCAAGTCCCCCTTCCATGCAGCTCTTCCACAATGCAGAGAGAGCACCTGTGCCTACCAGTCCTACACAGCTGTGGGATGGCATGGAAAATTCTCCCTGCACCCAGCGATACAAACGGGGGATTCCTACCCGATCCCCTCATCTGCCTGACGTGTTACTCTGGCAGAAGGCAGACTTCCTGCTTCTGCTGGAAAAAATAAATTTCAATTATCCCTGCCTGATATTTACATTTTAATAGTTCCTTACACAGGACAAGCTCTGCAGTTGCCGTTCACAAATAGCAATGGGAAAAACAAAAAACACAAAATCCCACCACCCAAGCCACAGCCACGAAACATGACACCCTCACACGGGCTCTTGGACGGACAGGGACCCCGGGTAACTTACTGACGGGTGTATTGCTTCCTCAACGCCGGGTTCCTGCAAGCCGCCCGTCACAGCGCCGGTGCTGCCGCAAGCCGCGGGCGCTGCCAGCCGCCCCCCGCCTGTGACAGCGCCGAGCAGGGAGCCCTCCCTCTCCCCTCCCTCCTCTCCCGGTATGTCCAAGCTTGCTCACGCCAGATCTGGAACACAGCACGCTGCACGGCACGGAGCCCGCTGCTGCCCCCGCCGGGCGGTGGGGACGGGCGGGACCCCCGCCCACTCGCGGACAGCGGCTGGGCGGAGGCTCCCGGCCCGCTGTGACACCCGTGGAGGCGGCCTCGGCCCCGCACCGCCCCTCTCCCGGTTCTCCGCTGGAACCCGCGGGGGAGGAACCCGCGTGGGCACCCTCTAGGCTCGGCTCTCTCGAGGGGCGGACAGGGGAGCCTCAGCCTCTGACAGCCTAGGCACACAGACCGCTGTGTTTCGTTCCCCCACTCCCCTCTTGCCCCCGCAATGGACAGAGAGAGAGTAGGTCTGGGACAGGGGCTGGAGAGTTAAGGATAAGCCAAGCACAGGAGCCGTGCTGGGAGCAGGGAAAAGGGGAAACTAGCAAAGCAGCTGCTTCCAAACAGCTTTGCTGAGACACGAAGAGACCAGCAGACTAATGGTGCTAGTTTTGTCTAGTTACCTAATTTTGCTTAATTCCTGCATTATAATATACTTCTGAGACTACTCCTATGCTAAAATAATCATGGAATCACAGAATGGTTTGGGCTAGTAGGGATCATCTCCTTCCAATCCCCCTGCATGGGCAGAGACACCTTCCACTAGACCATGTTTCCCCAAGCTCTGTCCAACCTGAACACCTCCAGGGATGGGGCAGCCACAGCTTCTCTGAGCAACCTATGCCAGGGCCTCACCACTCTCAGAGCCAAGAATTTCTTCCTAGTATCCAATCTAACCCTGCCCTCTGTCCGGTCACTCCATGCCCTGACAAGTCTCTCTCCAGCTCTCTTGGAGGCCCTTTAAGCATTTGAAGGTGCAATAAGGTCTCCCCAAAGCACTCTCTTCTCTAGACTAAATGATCTGTTTGAGGTGCAAATCTGGAGTGAGAAATTAAACCTAAGCCAGTACTCCAAGGATCATCCAAAGGTAAAAACCTGGAAAAGGAGGGGCTGAGAGAACTAGGGGCAGAAGGAAAAGCATGTCATGGGATAGGGCTGGCAGAGAGCAAACTGCCTGTTACCACGTCCAGTGAAACACAGCACAACACAGACCCCTGCTTCAACAGCTCCACATGCTGGCTCGTGGTCTGAAGAGAGATGCTCAACTGCATGGGCTATGCAAAGCACAGAACACAGTGGTACTCAGAAAATACCATATGGTTCAAACATGACAGGTAGCATCTCATTCTTCTTCTATTGTATCATCACTTCAGCATAAAATGGACAAAGTTTGGTGCTTTTACAATGTTAGGGCTTCCTCAGTGCAACAACAGAAACTTGCAATGAAGGGCACCAGGTATTTTCCATAGCTATGCACTTTTCCAACAAAAAAGCTCAACCATTAAGCATACAAAATCTTATCGTGCAAGCCCATGGACATTGAAGCCTGAATTGTTTCAGCCACATAAGGTTTGATAATTTTAGTAAGATAATATAAACCCATACATCAAGAAGAAATACAAGACAGTCTTTGATGTGCTGCAAAAATCAGGAGATTGGAACAAAGGTTAAAGGGGACAGGAAATATGAAGAAATGCAAAAATATAAAGAAGCTGTTCTGTGAAGCTGTACACATTAGCTCTTCTCAGTGCTGTCTGGAACCAACACTTAGAAAGATTTAACAGTTCTCAATACTCCCATTAAAACTGTAAATGAAGTTAAAAAAAATTCAACATGACTATCTTAACTGATCTCTTTCTGTACATTCCCTCCTCCCTCCACATTAATTACGTTATGCTTCCACATCACTGACACAAAATTACTAATGTGACCTACAACATCATTCTGAGACCAAAGCAAGCAGTGGTACTGTGTGTGCAGCCTGATGAGACAGGGCATTCTGAATCCTGCAGCACAAAACACACACCAAGCGCAACACAAAGGAAGTCGGGAATAAAGAGAGCTAGGAAATTGCTGCTTTGAAATATGTGGCATGAAACATTCATTTGTTTTTCCCCATTCCTCCTTTTCTCATTTTCCAGATACATCTAAGTTGTTTCATTCATAGCAAATGGAATCGATAATGCTTTTAGCTCCGAGTGCATAGAGTTCAGCGTAATACTGGCACCCACTTCAAATCTATCTCCTTCTGGAATTACACAGGGGTAAATCCCAAGTGTAAAAGCAATTCTGGAGCAGGCCCAGAATAGCCATATAGGAGGGGTTTTTAAGAAATCTAAATACATCTATTTTTAAAATATTTTATATTTTTTAAACATCTAAATACACACATATACACCTGCATTGGAGTTTTGGAAAGGATAAGGAAAGCAGTAATATTTCAATGCTGCTTAGTGAACTGGGTGTCAAAACAGCTCTTAGGGGGAGCAGGTCATTTCACTAATTAAAGCTGTTCTTCCATGTTTCATCTTCTGACATTTGAGCAGTCCAGTTGCCTTGCCATGGGCAGAATGGAACATGCCACTGAGCTCAAGCTACAGGCTGATCACTTGTGACTCAGCTCAAATTAAAAATATATAAATAAAAAGCTAAACTGACAGGTTACTACCCAAAGACACATTCATATATACTAAGCTTCAGAATGTCTTATTCAACATGGAATTCAACTATTTTTCTTACATCACCAGGTAACTAACAAAAAGAAGTGGCCAAAACAACCTGTCATAAACCAGCAGAATGAGAAGTTTTCTCCTGCTAGGAATGTTTTGAGGGTTTCACCATTAAACAGGTTTTCTGCACAACAGGCTACTAAAGCAAAACAAAATATTCTCTTCCAGCATCAATTCCTTCAGAACTGAGCTCACAAAGGCCAGTTGTGAGAAGAGCACTTTGTGCACTGTCCCTAAACCACGAAAGGAAGAACAATGGTTATCTTCCAGGCAGAGCAAGCCTCAAAGCAGCAGTTGCCAAATGTAATTAGCCCAGGTCTACAGAACAGCTTTGGAGTACTGGAGACACAGCCCTTTTTTCAAAGGCAATGTGGTTGGTTTGGGTTTAAGTTCCCTTCTCCACAACAGTTACTTCTGAAGGTAACAGCAACAGTGAGACTGGAGATCACTCTCTAAAAGAACTTCTCCTGAAGGGATGGATCAAAAATTTTACCGGAGAAGCAGATCCATATTCCTCCCAGGGGAATCTCCACCTGCAAAGAGGTCAAGATAGTATCTACCCACATATTTAGGTCCCTACCTTATCTATCCATCACTAATCCCACAGCAAATCCCACAGAGTCACTTCGACCAAGCAATGGGAAAAGCAAAGAAAAAGGATGGTGCTCATGTCCTTGACTTCTGCTTCCAAAACCCAGGGGTTTTGAATGGAAACCCATCAGGAAATCTAACATGGCCAAATTAACAAGTGAAGGACACGGGGGAGTCAGTTTTTGCTTGAAAGGCTAACTTCAAACAATTGTTCCACACTCTTTCCATTTTTCTTCCCTGTTGTTTCCCTTCCCTTTCCTTTCCCCTCAAAGCCTTACTGGTAAGGGAATCTAACTTCATTTACAGAGTTGGCAAAATGAAGTTCTCTGGTATTTGTTCATTTCCAGCATTATGTCTTCCTAATTAAATTTCTGTGCATCTCTGTTCAGTGTTTAAGCCACAAGTGAAGGAGGTGGCTCCTGCAGTTCAGCCACCAGCATGAGCCAACCTAAGGATTTTTCCAAAGCTCACCAAAGGAACAAGCAGCTTTCCAACAAATCTAAGACTTCCCTGGGAAGATGGAACCACGGCAGGTAGCTTCCATCAGCATTCCCAGAGATTACTACACATACAGAGATCCACAGGCTGGATCTACAGCATCCAGCAAAACTCAGATTCTGATTTTTCCCCCTAAGAAAAGCTGTAGTCTTACCACATCAATTCATCCTACAGCCTGTGGAAATCAGAGATACAGTGTTCGCTCGCTGAGATAACAAAATTTGCTATTAAGCACAAACTTGGAAAAATCACATTTTTGTTAATTGAGTACAACTTTTGCCCAGGCTTTCACCTACCCCCAAGGGATGCTTATTATCTTCTGGGATTAAAATCACTGCAGAAGCCTTTGGAGTGTGCCAAGAGCTACTTACCCTTGCACACAGACCATTCCCAAACCAAATTTATTGAGAATATTTTTCCTACTGCACCTGAGGGATGGCTGGGAGACAGTGTGTGGAAGAAAATGAGCAGAGCCTGAAGTCAAAGAGTAAGATGCTGGCAGGAGGCAACGTAAACAGGGAGAATTTTTAGTGTCTTCTTTTTCCACCTGAAGATAAAAGAAGTTCTTGGTATTAAGATATACCCCCTCAGCCTACAGATGAATCTGTACTTCGAAACAAAAGTTTCTTGTTAAACAGCAACAATTAAAAACAAAAAACCCAAACCCTTAGCACAGTATATATTTTAATGGGACCATCCTTGACGTGCAGTATGAAGGCAAATTCATTTCCTGTCAGCCTGACTCAGTCTAATGGACTTGGAGGCTGCAGTTTTTCCACTCCTCTTAATGACTTGTTGCAATGGAGATGAGTGCTCTGTGTACAGCAATGCCATCTTCTGGCACAGTTCCTGTGAGAAAGGCGGCTTGCTGAATACCACCAAAAGAAAGCTCCTGTTTTGGGAAAACAGAAACTCAGACTCCACAATAAATCTCAAATATCTTCCCTCTCCACTGCACTTGCTCTTGGGCTCTAATTGTTCAAGGGCATGGAGCGAGGCACTGGGAACACACACAGTGTGCTGTAGGAGCAAACTTGCTCAAGTGTCTCCTAAAGGCGTGCCAAGTACAGCACTGAGAGCAAGCATTTACAGGCTCAGGACAGGGATGAGTTCAAATCCCATCGATGGAGGAGTCTGGCAGGAAGGGCAAGTAGTCACCCAGAGCCAACCTTGCATATCCCTGGGAAAATCAGCAAACATTTCACACATCTGACTTATTTAACTTTCGTATTCCCAGACAGAGAATCTATATTAAGCAACAGCAAAGACTGAAAACACGTGCTATTTACACTAAGGAAATAACACAGGCTAGCAATCCATAACTTTGTCACCATTCTCACTTACTCCTGAACAATCTCCATTTGGCACATGAAGGTGTAGTAGGACAGGCTTAGGATAAAGATTTCCCACTAAATCCAACACCTTTGCTCTTTTTTTCCCCGCAAAATTTGCGAGGTTCATGTTACATATATATACATTGAGAGTACAGATTTTAGACTGAGAAAATCAGATCTTAAATAGTTCTGGTCTGAATACCTGAGAAGAAACAACACTATGGAATTCCCATTTACTGTGTCATTTGATACCAGAAGACCTCCCTGGGTCAGATGCACTGCAGAAATGCTAACCTGGCAATCTCAGCCAAAACAGCCCATGCTCTGCTGCTTCTAAGATACCCCAACCAGAAAGACAATGACCAGCCAATTGCAGTTGATGCCTTTTTCTCTCTGACATTTTCATTCTGCAATTCATCCAAAGACCTCAAAAAAATACTCTGCAGCACCTATGAAAGCACAATTTCATTTTCTCCCCACTAATGAAAAAATAAAGAAATTGGTTTTTGTGACTGAAGTCAGCCAGTCTAGTTCACAGATATTTGCTCATGAAAAAAAGTACCCCATTCACATACTTATCTGATAAAAGAAGAGAATATTTTAAATGTTTATGTTTTCATGCATGAGAAAGATATTTTGGGCTGTAATTTGTCAACAATCGGACAAAGCTCAAAGTGTGCTGTTTTCACTTCCAATTGCTTTGATGCCTTCCAGTGTTCTTCCTTTGCTTCTTTCCCACTGACAGTTTTGTTTACCTCCTCTCTCGCTGGTGTATCTTTCAATTACCATAAAAAGGGACCTTCCCCAACTTCCCTGTACAAAAATTATCCTCTTTTGCTTTTGCTATTGCTTTTAAGTTAAATGCAGATTTTCCTGCATTTACACAGAGGGCTCCCCCCGTGAAGAGTATTGCCTTCCTCAATACTTGTAATTTACCTCTTAACAAATGGTTTGTGCAAAAAAGCAACCAGAAAACATTTATTTTAGAGAAAGGTTTACCAGTTACTTTTTAAAGAAGAATTTCACAGGTTTTGGAATTGAAATTAGATAGGTGACAAATACCACCAAAACCATTTTCAGAGCACTTCAAGTCCTAGATTTCTGTCTTACACTGGTGAACAAGTTAACTGGCCATGACATCAAAAGTGTCTTTTTTTTTAAAACCCTGACCTTTCAATCTGCATTTCCTATGCTGATACGCACAAAAGCCAGGTTTGTTTTCGTATCAGTTTTAAAGAACAGCCACTTTGGCAAACCAGACTGTCTGAATCCACCAGCATCTTGGCCTGGCATGACTCAAGGCTGTGCCCTGACAAAAACACCTTCCAATCTACGCTGCTAAAACATTAGAAGGAAATGAGAGGAAGAAATGCTGCTTTGCAGCCATCAGAACAGGTCTAAGAGACGGCTGAATATTATTTGAACAACATTAAAGTTGCAACATGAGTCACATCTTAAGAGAATGTGTATGGGAAACGTCTGTCTGAAATGAATTCTTACGTGTCTAATAAAGAGAAACCTCAGACTAAACTGCTTCCCACAGTAAGTGTGTCTAGATACTCTTATTCCCATAGATTCCCATTAGACCAAGGTCAACAGTTACAGATATGCTCCATTCTCTCAACAATTCTTCCTAGTTGATAATAATTTGCTTTCAGAAATTTTATGTCTCATCTTTCACAATTTTGAGTATTTCCAGAGGAAAATGCTTTGATCAGACTCTCTGCTGACATTTCGGCTGAAAGAAGGGACGCATGCATGGAGGCCTGGCCTACAGTTCAAGTATATTTTTCAAAAACTGTTTGGATTTATCTGGTAAACCATTCTATAAAAAACAGCCAGGCAGGCACTTCCAAGAAAACAACACTATTACTGGACATATCTTTGGTTAAACAGAACTTACCCTGTGGACACATTTACATAACAACCACTAATGCTGGCCCAACATATGTAGCAAATAGGACAAACAGGCAACCACAGTCACCCAAAACGTGAGGCTGAAGAGCTGACACAGTCAGGTTTGGGTTTAAGGCCCTTTCAGCCAAGCATCCTGTTTGTTTCTTCCTTGCTGGGGAAGATGAGTCATTCAAAATAATATTGCTTGGGACTTGCTGCCCAAGTTCTCCATCACTGTCTAATTTTGTTTTTTAAGAGTATTTGAATGTTGAGGTTTTGCAATCATCAACCAATACAGCAAATAGCAGAGTCACATCTAGCAAATACACATAAGATGTAGAATCAGCAATGCTCCCAACAAGGCAACCAATATGAAAATGGTGCTACTGACATTTTAGAAGCTGAATATTTATTTTTCTTACAAAGCTGTAAATTACTAGCTTAAAGCTACTCCAGTATCTCAGTTGTTTATGTGTTAATACATACGATACCAGCATGAAAAGCTCATTTTTTTTTAATCTTACCCTTCCATCTCACCGGCGGCACCTTGAAGTTAACCACGCTTCCAATACAACTGTGTCTGCAAGCAGCTGATAATCCAGCAGGGCAATTCCAGAGGTGAGGATACAAACTGTCATGCCTGGGTGCAGCTATTTGAAAGCAAATGCTATATTCTTACCTCAGCTCTAGCAATTTTCCTCAATGTGAGCAAACAGCAGGCTACCTGAGAAGCTTTTGCATAGAGATGTGAAATCAAGATCTGGTCTCCAATAGGTGTAAATTCAACCTCTCACGAGATGAAAAAAAGTACCAACAATGAAGAACATGTTGCTAATTTCAAGATCTCATTATCTGAGAGGTCTTGTCATAACAGGCTTAATAGGTCCAACCTTTGCTGGCTCTGGCAAACCTACAGTAAACAAAGACTTCCAATAACCCAACATATGAAAAAGCTTAGGAAATACAAACCAAATTGAATTAAAAAGCACTTAGGGCCAAATGTAACAATTCTGCAGATCAGTGGCTGAACACAATGCGTTTTTTCCTACTGAGTTATCTCTTCAGAGACTGTCCAACAACACAAACTAGGCAATCTTGCACATGTGCCTAGAGGGCTCTTCACCCAGTGGAGATGTTTACATACAGTCCTTCCTTTGCAAGGGCATTTGAAAACCTGAGGAAGGCACAGAGGACAGTCTGATACACAAACACATTTGTACACAGGATATCTGAAACGTGTACACTGTTCAAATATTTGGCTAGTTATATGACTTTTCTTCTGAAGTTCATGCTTCTGGGTAAACACAAGCATTTCCCATGTCTACTGGTGTCCAAATTCCTCATGAGCAATCCCAACAATGTAAATTTGGAGCCCAAAGTGAAATATTTGTCTTGTCAACTAACATACACCAGCAACCCTTTTTCTATAGTTTTTGTGCCTGGTAAAATAGTTATATAGTGGGAACAGCAAGGCTGGTGGTTTGTTTGGGGTGTTTTTAAATACATTTTCTTTCCCCTGTATTCAGAGTAACACCAACTGGTCTTTAATCCCTGCAGTTTTAAAATGAAGTAAACCAAAACAACACAGCTCTGTGGAGTTTACACTGAGGGTCACAGATGATGTAGCTGCTGTTCCTCACCACATGTCAGAGCTGGTTTGACACGGTTTTCTTTGGAGCAGTAACTCAATGCCAGCTGAGCAGAGCACTTGTCAGGTAAAACAGGATTACTGAATGTTCTTTCCTCAAGAAGGCGAGACATGAGTGTTCATGGCAGAGAATCATGAATGATGACAACTCATCTCAAAAACCTGGGACAGACTTCTTAATTTTTTTTTTTTTTTAAACTGACATAGATGCTGATCTGCCCTTTAAAAACTTAATTTTGTACATCTCCTATTGTGGGTGACACAGACGTAAAAAGCTACCTAAACCAAGATAAAAGTATTTTCACCTGTGACCTGCAACATTTCATTTAGACTTAGAAAACAGAAGAGTCCCATCTTTCCTGATCCCTTGTTTCCAAATGTTCTGGAGACCAGTGTAAAATTTTCACATCAGTTTTCCAGTTTCACAGTAGAAAAACTTTTCAGTCTAATGATTGGTGTAATGTAAGCAACACACATCTAGATGCAACAGGGCTTCTGCTTTTGCCAGAGTTTAATCCTCAACAAAGACATTTAGTTACATGCAAGGGATACAATTACATTTGCACACGTTTTCCATCCGCAGGAGGGATAGAAAACCAACACAAAATGCCAAGTGCAAATCCTTATCTGGTATTTAGATGTTGGAAGAGAAGGATTTCTCCAAACGTGTACTGATTTCTATATGCATGTTTACGTTCGTCTAATTTTGATACTTAAATTGCATAAATTATATAAATTATACATTAAATGGGCACTGACTGAAATACATAGTCATTAACATAATTAAAAATGCAATGGAAGTGTTACCTTTTATAGTTATTCCATGGCTTCCGCTGGATCTTAAGTATAAAAAAAGTCAATGGCTCAGCTGTCATAATCTATGTTACCATGGTAAGTGTTCTGCCATACATAATTCCATCTGCCTACAAACAGGGACCAAAAATACATATTTGTGTCATCTCTAAAGGAGAAGATTTAATTTTTCACTCCTGTATCAAAGAAAACACATTTATATTGGTAACTGCATTTAGGTCAGGGTTATTTTATGACAGCTACAGTCAATATGCCAATTATATATAGCAAGAGTTTAAGCAATGTTCTAGAAATCATCCATTTATAGTAAGAAATTTTTACTGTCTTTGATTTTCAGTACTTGCTTTTCCTGCTCCAATCCTTTCAGCTCCCTACAATATGAAAATGTCTCTTTAGAATGTACCTTAAGCCAGTATTTTCCTATTTTTTTTTCTTCCAGATTAGTGTGTCATAATGTGCTATTCTAGCTATTTCACTGGAAAACTAAAGTCTAGAGGGTTCATCGCAATTTCTTTATGAAGTCTATGATATATATGCTGCCTCATAGATCTTTAAAAACATATACTTCCAGAGCAAAAGAACAAACTTAATGTAAAGCTTCAATTATCTTCCAACAAAAAGCAGTGTTCTCTTTGGAATAAGACTTGATATAGCCTTTTTTTACAATACCATGCATTCTACAGGTGAGCAACTGCGTTAAGTACACAAAACTTCTCTTGGGAATTGGTAACAAAGGTAGTACATATTCTGCAACAATGAGCCACTGTGCACTTAGAGATTAATTCTTCAGGTTGTATGTAAAAGCCTTAGAAACTCCATTTAAAATCCATCTAAATTAAAAATCAAGACAAAATTGGTATTGATACACTATTATCTCTCCAACTTCTTACAGACTTTCAGTTTACATCAAGATGTGTGTTGCAACATTAGCTCACTTACTCTAAATAATCACTGGCAGTGCATTTCAGAAGTAGAACTTAACTAAAAAGTATTTTAAACCTGTTCTTTATGCAGACCGAAGTTTGCTACCCTTAAGTAAATACGGATTTTGTCACTTTTGCAGAAGCAACACGGACTAAATAAGGAATTTGAAGCTGTAGCTGAAACTAAGGTGACCAACTCCCTCAAATCTCCGTTGAATAGCAGCAGGACTGGACAGATAATTGCTTTATGCTCTGGGGTTGTTTGTCATAGCAACAGTATTGGAGGAAGCTGGAGAGTTCCCTGGGAGCTTGTTTTCACAAAGCACGGCATTTCTAGGATTTCAAATTGATAGATCATAATTAGGATCACAGTCATCATGACATTCTATTATTCATAAAAAAAAATTATGATGTTGCGCAGCAATTTTCCCTGACTGAAATGAATCTCTAATCTGCAAAACCTCAATGAAAAGGAAAAAGAACTCACAGATGCAATACACCCATACTTTCAGGGGAAATTGTTACAGGGATGAGCATACTGCACTGATACACCCATAAAGCTCAGTGCCAAAGCTCCCACAGGCACTACTCAAATTAAAGCTCCATGGGACAGCAGTCAGAGCAGTTGGCTCTCTCCTCAGCTTCCAAATGCCTCAGAGGACAGATCCTCCAAGAGGTTTAAATAAACTTCCATTAGCAGAACATAAAAGGTGAGCAACTGCCCTTCAAACGTGTGGGAGACAGCTCCAGGTAAAGGTCTAGGTCTGTGTGCGCCCCTCCAAAATAGGCACAGCAAGAAGCAGACTGACAGGTGCAGAGAATAACAAACTATGTTTAGTTGCAGCAAAGGCTGTATCAGGTCACATTACAGATAACCAGGACTTTCTTCCACCCCCAGCACCACTCTTGCAGATGCCAAGGTTGGCCCCTCACCACTGCATTCAATCATGAGCAATCTGGTGTTTTTAAAAATACCACTGCCAAGAAGACCCCGGTTTTGTCAAATGACGAACAACAGTTTCATCAAGGCAGCAGCAACAGCTTAGTTCAAACCTGAAAGCCAAGACCAGAAGCAACTAAACAACCTGCCAGGAGCAGCATTAGTCTGTGGGATAACAAGTTACCACGCCTTAACCCATGCCGAGTATATAATTGATTAAGTAATTCTGTATTATGAAAATAGAGCATCACTTGATTTTCTGCAGTGCCTGCACCTCGCACCAAATCTCACCACCACCACCACCTCCAAAACGAGTCACACAAAATGCTTTGATATAGATTTCATACACATTTGCTTTACTAAATATAGACTCTTCCCTGAGCTGAACAAAAAGAAGGGGAACTGGCAGCCACTGGAGCCAGCAGGAGTTTTGCAGAAGTAATTTTACTTCTAAATATTTATACCCAATTCTTCTGGATCTCTACTTGCTCTGACTTACCCACCTGTCATTTTGAGAACCATAATGTTTCCACCTTTGTCATTTTAGTACCACAAAAAATTCAGATCATCTGTTCTTCCCACCCCCTTTTTTTAAATGGATAAACAATTGTCTCCAATTGCATCCTTACAACTTCATAATTCCCACAAAAGCATTACTAAAAATCAGGTTTATTGCTTGGGCCTTTTGCTTGTTTCAGCAAGTGATGCATTGGGATGATTAATATAAAGCAAAGGTTTGCTGAATATGAAATTCCCCCTCTAATGGTGAAGTGATACACATAACAGCTTACTATTCCTGTAACAGGAATGAGATGAGTGCTCAAATAGCAGGAATCTGGGCTCCTGCTCCAAAGGCCTACCTAAGCCATGCTGACTGTTTGCAAGCAAATACACAAGAAAACTGTCAATTCAAAACAGGCTATTCTTAAACTTTTAGCCTCAAATTTGCACACTGCTTTTGCAAGGCTTGGACCCAGCAGGTAGAAAGTCTATTATCCATTGCTTGCAGCACATTGTGACCCTTGGGAACAGCCCGTTCTTGCTTTCAGGAAAATCTGAAGAAGGTTGTGCTGACACTTGCTTGGCATGGGGGGTAAAAATAGGACTGCAATGGCATCTTTTCATCAATTATTGTCATCTGACAAATCATGTGTGCTCTTGGTCCCTGATAAAGAACCAAAGGTAGAAAAATTCAAACCAGATGGAGGAGTGTCACCTCTGCTGTATGGTTTTCAGGTATATCCCAACAGTGTCCACACCAAAGAAGCTCAAAATTGTTTGGAACATCCTCCTTGTCAGATACCAGCCATCCAGGAGAGAGCGGAGAACGCACACCAAGACAACAAAGAACCCAGCAGGATGCCAGGTAGAGCATTTCCAGTGCAAGCCTCTGACTGTGACAGAAATAGCCTCATTAAAGGGCATTAAGGATACAGGAAGCTATTTATAGGCAATCTAAGACTAAATTATTAGCGACATGCTCTGGATCTAAAAATTCCCAAAGTTTACAGTGTTACAAAGCTGTACATGCAGCATGTGACGCCCCTGAGTGCTACGCCGGGCGAATCGCCGGGCTTTGGCTTCTGTGCACCGACCAGCTGCTGCTCCCGGCAGGAACTAAAACCGTCTTGAACCGAGGCCAGGCTATTGACATCCAGCCCGAGCGAGTTCAAGTTCCCATAAAGCTCCTGTGCCGCCACGAGAGTCCTACTCCTGCCCAAGTGCTGCCCCTTCCCCTGCCAGCTCCCACCACCCACGCTGGGCACACATCAGAGGGAAGGGCAGCTCCATCACCCCGTGCCGCTGGAGCCCGACGCGCATTCCTGAGCGCAGCAGCAGCTGCGGGTCACGGGTCACCGAGGACTGGCAGCCATCCCACACCCAGAGCAGGGGGGAAAGCTAGATTTTAGAGAGATAAAACAACAAACAAAAACGGCTCTGAGTACACTCCAAGAGCCTACAAAGGATACTTCAGAAGGGTTCTGCTCGTGGGATCCAACAGCCAGTTACTAGCTTAGATCACATACCAAACACTCCACTATTAATCACAAAGTTTATTTTTTCCTCTTGGAGTTGCACATGTGGGAGTGCATTCAGGGAGAGGGGGTGTTTGCACTGTTTTTAACCCAAAGATTTTGGGTAGAAGCTATTTGTGATGGTGTGGAGGAGCTGTAAAATGCAATCTGCCCTCAGTTTGATATTTTCTGAATATACATATATAGATACATAAATAATCTAAAATTACTTTTTTTTCCTTAAGAAAGAAAGGAACCATAACATTTAGAAACACTACAGAAGATGAATGAGGTCTGGACAGCCTCCATCTTTTCAGAGGTAAGCTCATAAAACAACACTTCACCATCTGACCTAACGTAAACGACAAGGGTATTTACAGCACTGTGTCACTCGTTTGAACCCAGCCAGTCTGAATGCTTGAAATACATTCCCATCAATCAGATGCCTGTAAACTTCCCATGAGATTCAAGTTCTCTAACAGGACTTATAACTGAGGTCGCAACCTCTCACAACTTTTGGAAGATTGACAGGATTTTAGGTTGCACATCATCTCCTCACCTGAATCTCTGCCTCACACATATCCCACATGCTGCTCACGGCATACCCTTCTTTTTACCCCAGAAATATCACCTTCAAACACCCAGATCATCTTAAGAAATAAAGCTCAAATGAAGCAAAGGATGCATTTCATGAAACTTCTCACCAGTTTTCAGCAAGCACAACTTTAGTGCTAAACACATAAGTTGTGAGAACTTGCCTTGGTTATCAGTGGTCAAAGCACCATTCAAAGAGAACCCCTGGGAAAGAGGTCAGCAGTTTCATCTTCTGGAGCTGTACCTTTATTTGCACCAGCAGAACTGAACTCAGAGAGTTAACACGGCAAACACCCAAAATGTTGTGCAGGGGGATGGTGCTGAATGAATCCTTGTTACATAAACAAAGATTCCTTTAATATAGGAAGTCTGAACTGCCCCATGACATACTGTGCTCCTACTTCTCTTTAGGAACAGTCAAGTTCTGCAGATAAATCAAAATCAAAATCTTGATAATTCAAGATCAGACGGCAAAAACAAACAAGAAAGTACAACAAAGTAAATAACCAAACCGCATAAGCAGAGACAAAAAATAGTATTACTTAACACATTTTCTGTCCAGAACTACTCCTGACACTTGCAGTGAGCAAGGTGCAGCTTTTGGCTCTGAAGCTCTTAAACAGAAATTTTATCAGATTGTTTCAATCAGATGTAGACTTGCAAAGCTCTAGATACCTGTACATCAACACTGGGTGCAGAATACGGCCTGCTTCTCTCACCCAAGTTCATAAATCTCCAGTGGGTAATGAACAGCAATTTCTAGCTCACACCCCCTCCCCTTTCCCTAAATACTTTTATTTCTTGAATACAGCTACATCTTGAAGTCTGCATCCTGCTGGATACCACAGTTGTTTCTGTGTTCCCAGCTGACTCACCATCCCAGTAAGGACAATCAGGCACTTCAGAAAGAAGGATAAAAGGGAAAGAAAAGACAGCCATCAGAACAGAACATATTGTGTTTTCCCCACTCCGTTAGTCAATTCCTTATTAACACTTAACCAGGAGGATTCTACAGCCCATTTCCCCGTCAGTGTTTACAGACAAAACACCCATTCCTTTTGGTTTCTGATGTGGCCTCACACAGCAGGTCACCCCAAAATAAAGCCTAAAGCCCTCTACAAATAAAATTTTGCAGTGAATACTTAATATTTAAATATAGATACAGTATGTTCATCGTACAGTAGGACTGCAAAAAGCCCTACAGTAACTTCACAAAGGTCTCACCTTAACAGGCAACAAAGCCACAGATATTAAGAGCAACAAGCTGTGTTTCCAGCAGACATATGTAGCATCCACCACGGAAAAGCTCACAAAGTGTTTTGAGGGTTTTGGACAGTGTGGGCATTTTTGTATGTTTGCACATACCTTTCTAGTACCTCAGACGATGAGGAAAGGACGAGGGCAACAGGTGGCCGGGAGTTTAGGATAAAAGGAGGCTGCGCCCTCCGACGCCTCGAGAGAGAAAACCCCGCGGCATATGCTTTTCGTATATTTTTCCCATATGCAGCCCCCTCCGCTGCAAACCCACGGCGGGCAGCCCCCCTAGCCCCACACAAAATGGCGGGCAGCCCCCCTAGCCCCACACAAAATGGCGGGCAGCCCCCTAGCCCCACACAAAATGGCGGGCAGCCCCCCAGGAAGGGGGTATCCCCAACTGGGATTTGGTCTAAGTAACTATAAAGTTTTGATCTATAAAGTACAAAAGCTGAATACCGACAGCCAAAAGTCAACCTTCAATAACTTTATCAAGTATAAATCTTGTAAAGGAGGAAACAACAGCAGGGAAAAAATAAAGAAAAAATTGGGGAATAAAAGGAGGAGAAAAGAAGTTTTTAAAAGGTAAGAGAAAAGAAAAAGAAAGAAAAATAAAAGAGAGGTATAATTAAAATAACCTTTTTTTTTAATTAAATAAAAAATATAGAAAACCACACACACAAAATAAAGGAAAAATAAATTAAAAAAACCCAATCAAACCCTCCATGCTTCCCTCAGGGAATAATCCATATAAAACATGTTCCCTGCACATAAACTCCACATCACACCACCTCTCAAACAGAAATACAGTAGAACTGATGCACAAATCAGCACCAAATTACAGTCCTCACTTCAACCTGTTTCCTACGCATTTGTAATAAAAATAAATACTAAAAACAAACGCGAAAAAGCAGAGCAGTCCCCTACCTGCGTGTCCCAGGAGCAGCCCTGCAGTCCCATTGAGGCGGCACCTGCTTCTGGACCCTTCCACTCCAGGTGCTGCAAATCGGTGTGAGGAGCCCTGCCCAATTAGCACCAGCTGGTATAATTAACACAGTCCCTCGGAGACACACGGACCCAGCCACGTCTCCTTTTATAAACTCCAGAGTGAGTAATAGTAAATGCAGGACCTTTTCTGTTCCCCATTCCACCTGGGCTTGCTCCTCCACTATTGAACAAACATCAGAACACTTGAAACTATTTACTAAACTAAGTTAGTCTGGCAACACGTTTAACGCCCACCTGGAACCTGCTTTTCTTTATCCGTTTTTTATTTTGCTTTTCCACACTTTTTCAGCAAACCACCAAAAAACCCAATTAAATTATAAATTTAAAACTTTCAATTCCTCCCTTCCACAGTAGGCTAGAACTGACAAGAAAGGGGCTTTCATGGAAGTGGTAAATCGTCACATGCCTTAACTCTATTAGTTTATAACTACTTGGTGCTTGATTTTGCAACCCAAATAACACTGTAGCACAGTAATTTTTATATGCAGTCTCGACACATGTAGTCATTTATGTGCTAACTGTAATTACTTTAGCCTACATCCATTATGCAGCAGGTTCATTATGTTTTATATTTCATTTCAGTTCAGTGGGAAGATATTTTCTATCACTCTTTTCCCTTTAATATGGCAGAGAGAGTTCAGTGGAATAGAAATGTTCAGTTTGATGGACGTTGGCTTTACCCCGTGCTGTGCCACCTAAGTGAGTGCTTCCCTACACTGATTTTTCAAGCCATTCTAGTTCCCGGCAAATTACTTCTAATTCTTTATAGTAGCAGAAGGTAAAATTTTAAATAAGCTCAAATCAAATTAAAGTTCAAAGAAACCTTGAAAGTGTGGATTTCAAACAAACCTAATTTTTGAAATTATGGAACAAGAATCAGCACCAGCAAAGGTGTGGAGGCGAACAATATGCTGTCCAAAGCAAAGACTGGTGGGAGAAGCATCAGCCCAAATCACCCATGAAAGAGAAGCTTAAAATATCCTCAAGTCTTGCCAGCTATTAGTAGGGACAAAGTACATGCTGCGGTAGAGAAAACCAAACCTGGGCAGTGGATTAAAAAAGGCAGGACCAAAGCACAACAGCAGCATATGAATGGTCTGGAAGACAACTTCTAAATGTGCACTGGGATACAAGTTTGTAGGAAAAGAAAAAAAGTAATCAAACAGAGTATAAAACAGGCAAAATCCAGCAGAGTTACAAGGAAACTCCTTTGAGAAAAGAAAATAAAAATAAGAAAACTAGTTCTTGCAGTCCCAAACCAGTTGAGGAGTCCCTGGAAGAGATTTTTGTCAAGATCTAGGAGCAGACCTTATACTGACTAACACACATGTACTAAGAACTCATACAAGCTGACAGGCTGGAAAACCGCAGGATTTGAGATTAATTGGATGGATTCACGATACAGGGCCCTTTTGCCATGCAAACATTCCTGGAGAAAGCAGAATGCCAGGAGCTCTGTTCTGCATCTTTCCACATGCACTTTTCATCTGCACACCATGGTGTTCTCTCTCCAGTTTTAGTTCTTAGTCCAAACCCTGAGTTTGGAATCCCAGAAATTATCCGTATTCTTTTGGATTTCCAAATATATTCACCATGTTTCAGGAGGGGGGCAAAAAAAGAAAGGGGGGAGAAGCTGGAATAGGAAAAGGAGGACATCCAGGCATCATTTTACAGACAGGTGTCTTACCAAAAGAGAATTAGAGGTAATAAAGGGATTCAAGGAGAATCAATAAGGCATAACAGGAGGATAATTACCATGTGTGTGCTGTATATTACTCAGTGATAAGAAACTTTACCTGAGATCAGTTAAATGACTGTGGAAGACACTCCAGCACACTTTCTCTCCATATGAGATAATGGATTAGGATCATCGATTTATTCCCGCATGCTCAGAGGTGCAGTGGGAGAGCAGTACCTGACTGTCATGATATTCCAATGCAAGACTCTATTTGGTTTGCAAATTTTATTAAAGGGTGTATATGTTTTATTGTGGGAAGTGTTTAAATTTCCTTTTGACAAGAGCAGCATTGACAGCTAAAAGGAAAAACAGTGGAAATAACTCACTTGACTACTGCTGAGAGAAACAGCCTCCATCCTATTCCAAATAGAAGGGTCTCCATGATGTAATTTACAACAGCTTTGTCTTTTATTTGGTACATTCTTAAGCTTTATGTAACAAATGTCACTGGTATTTTGACTGCAGTACCTTAAGCCCAACTTAAATGTAACAACACAGGTGTTTCAGGTAAAATACAGAGCTTGCTAAAACAGGTCAACTGATGCAAATACTATCCTCAGTTCTGCAAGCACCCCCAAATATATATTTCAAATAAAGGACACATTCAAAGAGCTCTGTGATGAACTGAAAGACATAATAAAACTCCATGAATACCAGTTTGTTTCAAATAGCTTCTTCAGTGAGCTTTGCTTCAGGCTGCAAGCCAGCACTAACCTCAAGGATCTCCCACGGGCCTCCATGTAACGGGAATTCAGCGTGTTGCCAATATCAGTTTTCATTCACCATTATCACAACAAATGCAATGTGATAACAAAAGCCAGTACAACAGTTTCAGACAGATATGATCACTTCCCTTTTGTTTGTACTCTTTCTCCCCTCCTAAGGATGCAAGAAATGCTTGGTAAAGTGTGAGGCTGGTAGTGATTTATAGGAAAACAGATTGACTTCTGCCATGCTGTGATTTTTACCTTGGTCTGGAGCAGCTTTGGGAATTTATTCATGAACTTTGCCACTCCTCTGAAGGTCACCCAATAAGCTGTGTGCACGATGTCTTATTGAAGAGCAGAAAAAATTAAAATAAATAAATAAATACCAGACTCGACCCCAACCGAAGTTCAGAGAAACGTGACCGATGAGTCATTCCTTTCTAAATGCAAGTAAAAATAATTCTAAATATAAAGTGGACAAAACGCAGAGGAAGACAGTAAGACAACAGTAGTAATCAATTTTTTAATGAATAATTTCTGCCTACTAATTCAGGATACTTGTTTCTTTCTCATATAAAATGAATAATCCTATGAGAAGTCAATTCAGAATGCTCTGGAGAACGCAGCAGTCAGCGTTTGCTGCTGGATGAGCAGCAATAAATAATTGGTAACCTCGTGTTTCCCAGCCGCTGAGGAGAAAACTGAAGGTCTGAAACAAGGAGGATCCTCCAAAAGGAGCTGTCTCCAAAGGTCTCAGTCACTGCTGGGAAGGATACTGCTTACCTGGTCTCAGTGAGCACACAGACTAAGTTAGAGGCAAAGAGAAGCCACTTTCAATGAGAATTCCCAGTGCATGGGGTCCTCATCTGCAACCCTTTCTTCCCCTACCTGGAATTCTTTTCCATCCTCAACACTTCTCACTTGTCCTGCTGATCACACCTACTACAGGTTGCAATAAACTGGAGAGATCCCTGCTGGTCGTTCACCTTCCCAAAACCAAACTTCAGGACTAAAATCACTTTTTCTTCTGGCTTCCAGTGGGGAAGGGAACCGGAAGTGCCAAAATACTTGGGTCAAGGGGGCAGCTGTTCCTGTGCCATTTCCAGACGGAGTCATCAGCAAAGCCACACAAAGGCCTTTTTGCTGGAGCTGCCAAGCCCAAACTTCCAGCTTGTAAAGGGAAATGACAAGTACAAATATTCTCCCAAACTCTCAGATGTCTGTCCCAACGCCAGACCCCCGAGATTTCCTCATCAAAGCTACCACCACTGAAATGGAAGAGGGGGGAAAAGAGAAAAAGAAAAAAAAAGAAAAGTGCAGGAAAGGATTTATATTTGGATTTATGTTTGAGTACATACATACTACGCTAATCTGATTACTCGCTGGGAATCCTCCTTTACAACAGCTTTTCCTTTATTAACCTTATTTTCTTTATTAATAACTACTGTAACATTACAGCCTTAGCAGGAAAGCGCAAACTGAACACGCTGGCACCGCGTCCCTCCATTTCTGCCTCTCCCATTTTCAGGAGGCACCAAGTGCTCATGGAACGAACTCCACAGACACCCAGCAGCAGCTCGGCCTCACCGACCCAGTCGGGTCGGCAACGTCAAACAACTCCTGCGACCAACTTCACCATTGCAAATGTAAATTAATGCAGCAGCCGCAGCAAAGAACAGAGCTCCCTCCTCGCGCGGGGAGAGATGCGAGCGGAAAAGCGTTGCATGCAGCAAGACTGGGAGCAGCCTCTCGGAAATTGCTGCATTACATTAATTAAGATTTTATTCATGCCTTTGGCCCCGCGCTGCCACGGCGGTGATGCAGCACGACACGCACCGCGCTGCACCACTGTGAAGTTACACACGCGTGCCTGCGCTCCCCTCCGCGTGTGACCGCGCGGGCACACCTGCGCAGGTGCTGCCTGCACTGGTTTTGGGATGGCATTGGCATTTGTGGTTATGCTACGGAAGGGGAGGTTTTATTGAA
>VZRM01001186.1:0-29061 GCA_013397955.1 Grantiella picta
TGCTGTGTGTGCTGTGCAGTGTGTACTGTGTGTGCCGTTTGTGTAGTGCTGTGTGTGCTGTGTATGTTGTGTGTCCTGCGCTGTGTGTCCTGTGCTGTGTGCCGTGTGTGTGCTGTGTGCCGTGTGTGCTGTGTGTGTGCTGTGTGTGCTGTGCATGCCATGTGTTCTGTATGTGCCGTGTGTGCTGTGTGCCATGTGCTGTGTGCCGTGTGTGCTGTGTGTGCTGTGTGCCATGTGCTGTGTGTGCCGTGTGTGCTGTGCCGTGTGGTGTGTGCTGGCAGGTAGCAAGCCCCGTATCGCTGATGGTCTCCAGAGCCCACGGTGTCCTTTCCTGCCCTGTCAGCGTGGAGAGTGCCAGCTTCATTCTGGTGAGGCTGCCAGAGAGCCTTTGTTGGGGTTGGGGCAGACAGAAGGCATACAGCCATTAAAATGTTCTCTAACAGTTAAAGGGTAGGAAAAAGGGAATTAAAGGCGGAAACAGTGGAGTTGAGGTCCCTGGAAAGCCTTTTTGACATGGGTGTGGTATGTCTTTAACTTTTGATGTGCTTTAATAAGAGCTCTGGGCTGGTTTTTTGGTACCTTTTTTCATTTTGGATCAAAGCCAGAGAAAGACTCTTGCAGACGGGGTGTGATAAATAGTGAGAATTCCTCCGTCTCATGTTTTACTTGTGACCACCTTCCTCAATTCCCTGGCACTGGGGTTGGGGGAGTTTCCATTCTCTGCCCTCAGCTCAGGCTTCCTTCTTGGCACAGAGTTGTGCTCCCTACTAGCCTGTGGACAGCATAGTTTGGTGAAGAATGCAAACATCCAGATGTGTGCATAGCTGCATCTTTGAGACTCTTGTCTCTGGTGAATGACTAAAGGCCATTCCCTGCTACTAGCCAGAAGCCCCAGGAGAAAGAGAGGCTCCACTGCTTCCTGGGGCTCTCAGAACTGAACCAGGGAAGCAGTGTATACATTCAGTATGTGAAGGTTCTCCAGTTATGCCACTTAATCTTCTTTTTCCTGGCATAGCTGATCTTCCCTTCTGGTCGGCCGGCTTTGCCAAATGGACACTTTGCTGTTTTGAGGCTCTTTCATTGTTTCAGCTCCTAAGGAAGAGAAACTAAGGACGCCTAGCACTGACAGACTCCCCCTGCGGTGCCGCTTCCCGCGCTGAAGGCGGGGTGGCAGTGCCCTCCCTCCTTGGCAGTCCTGCAGACCTCGCAGCCTGTCTCAAGCAGCCTTCTTCCAAGGGTGTTGCTGCCTCCCACTTGCCAAGCACACACATGGATACAAACCTGCTGCCTTCTGCTTTGTGACACAAAGGGTCTTGAGACCGCTTGATGGGCACAAGGATTTATTTGCACTGTTTATTATACTTAACATGTATAGTATACAGGTGCTCAAAAGTTTTTTGTGGACGAAGAAAGTAGAAGAGGGGAACTGTAGGGGGGAGCTGTGCAGCTCCTGGAGTGTGCTGACACCACGCCTTTGAACACAGCAGTGGCTGTCACCTCCTGCAATATCTAATGCAACACAGGAATAAGCACACCTGGGGGACAGTGGTAAAAGCAGGGCCCTGCAGCTGTGTGGTGTGGAGGAGAGGTACCAGCGGAAGAGAACCTACAGTGCTGCATCCTCCCTGCTGGCCCAGTGGAGGGGGTGGGCGCACAATTCCCCCACACCACATGGAGCATAACTCATGGCCTTGCAGGAGCTGACAGGGAGCAGAGGGGAGAGGGAGGACTGGAGGTCAGAACAAGGGATACCAATGTGGGTCTCAGCACACTGCAGGGTGGGAGAGCTGAGAAGGGAAAGAGGTGTATAGCAAAAGTTAGGAGAGGTTAGAAGTGAGGGAAATAATAGGACAGGGAATGATGGTCAGAGGCAGGAAAATACTAGTCATGCCAAAGATGAAGAGGAGTGACAGGTGGGACTGAGGAGGGCAGAGGACAACAGTGAATCACAAGCAGCTGGAAGTGAGGTTCCAGCAGCTTCCTGCCTCAACCATCCACTGCCTGTGGTGCAGGAGGAAGGTGGAGACCTGGGGCTCGCCTGCCCTTCCCAGCCAGCAAACACTTCAGCATGGCCTGCACTCAGCCCCACAAGCTCTCCAGTCTCTGCCAGACTGGCTGCACTGCCACCAGAACACCTTTCTGATCCTACTCCTTTTACAGAGCAGCCCCTGAAAGGCGGTGTCAGGGTCTTTGCACATCCTTCTAAACCCTAGCATCACACACAACACTCATGGGCTCAGTATCCCTCTCTGGCTGTTGCCTTCTCTTTCACAAAGATCAGCATTTGCCCATTCTGAGACACACCCAGGCCTCCTCCTCCCCCAGATGCCAGAGCTGCTCCTCAGTGCAGGATGGAAGGACAGTTGTTTCTGTCCACGTTAGCAGTGTCTTTTCCCCCAGCTTTAGCTACCTCTAAAGTTGCAAAGCTTCCACTGGCAAGTGAAGATTGTCTCACTTTGGTTGTTGAGCCTTGGCCCTTGGATCAGCAAACCATGTCATGCAGCTCGGGCAGCCGGATGGGATGCTTCCCAGAAAACGTGAGGACATTGTGCTTTCTTATGCACTGGCGCTGCCCAACTGCCATTCAGCCTCCTTTGCAGAGCCCCAGGAAATGCAGTTTACAACCAAGTACCAAATAAATAAAACCAAGCATTTACATTTTATATAAGCGTTTATTTACAACTTGTTTAACAACTGTACACTCTATCACCTTGGAAGCATTAGTGTATTTGACTGGGAAAAAATATTAAACTTTTTGATTCCAATTATCATTAATGAGGTTTTTTTCCTCTATATACAGGTATGTATATTAATATTGCTACCATAACAACCTGGTAGTTACACAATTTGTAGATGAACTGAAATGGGAAATTAATGTTTTGACACTCTAAGAATTCATTCTTTTACAGAAAATATATCACTGGCAACTTCACAAACAGTTACTTTGATAATTGGTCAACATTTAATTCAGGACTGTCAAACAAGCTGCTATTAAGAAAGTAAGAGAGTTTTCTATGCAGCACAAATGAAGTTAGTATATCAGAGACATGCTGGAGATCAGCTCTGAGTCAAGAGCTCACAACCACTTCATGATAGAGATGCCAGGCTAATCTAGTTAAAGTAGCCAGCTTCTTGCTGAAAGTTCCTGGCTCCACCTGGCATCTCTCTGTTGCATTAGTAAACTCAAATAACTTTTGTCAAGCTAAACACACTTACATACAAATGTCATCAAGGCTCAAGAACAACTGATACTTAGTCTCTAATCTGCACAGACCACTTGGAGAAATGAGGTACTGCTCGGCATCATTTTGGGACACCCGTGGAGGCAGGTGCACAAAAAAGCAATCCCCTCCTGCCCAGCACAGTGCCCTGATTTCAGGGATCCTGCACCCAGCCTGGCTTGGGGCAGGGTGTGGTCCCAGCCGGAGCAGCACTTGTAAATGAAAAACATACCATGCCTTTAACACCCAACTAAAAGAAGTTTTACTAGTAACGCTTGCCCTGACACATAACAAGGGATCAATGGTTAGGACCTGGAAAGACACAAATCATTCAGTTCTCTGCTGGACTTGGTCTGATGAAATGCTGCTGCCTCTGCTGCAGAAGCACAGCTCATTATCACCAAACCCCAGACCCTGGCTGCAGGTCACGTCAGACTTCACTGTCCCTGGCCCTGGTGGACCAGGAAAGACATATCCCCATCTGAAGCCTTTACGGACAGCTGTCAGCCAAGCACCTGGTAGCCACAGTACCTGATACAGTATCCAGAAGGGAAAACACCACACAGTTCTCACTGGGATCTTAATGTTTATCCTTCGCTCTGCTGCCCAGCCTGCATGGAGCCCATTCCTACCAGCCAATGCCTTTGCCAGGCAGTGCAGACCACCCCACTGTGGTGGGGCACACGTGTCCCTTCTCCATGTCATTCTGCACAAGGCCACGGACACTGTGGGATCAGGATCCCTGAGGACTGGACACAAGTGGGCATCTCTGCGCACGAGGTGCGGCTCTGTCAGAGCCCACCTGATGGGCCAGGGATGAGGCAGGCACTGTCTGAGTGACCAGAAAGGACTGCAGAGACAAGTGGACACAACGCTTCTTCAGCATGGGGTTGCCCCCATGGCAAACAGAGCTGGTGGTTCTGCTACTGCCTCAATAAGCAAAGCCATTCCTGCAGGCAGCAGAGTTCATATAATATCAATATTTCTGCAGGATTAAGATCCAGGTGAGCGAGAATGGGGTTTCTCTGAAACTGGATTTAAATCAAACCAATTAAGGTAATCAGCATTCAGACTTTTCAGTTTTTCCAGCAAGTCCTATGGCTTGAAAGCCCCTTTCCCTGTTTGTTACGTACTAACTCCTATACAATAAACCTCTTAACTTACAACACTAAGCACTCCCTCGTCTTCTGAATCTTGCCAGTACTGGATGTCCAATACAAAACAAAGATACAGTAGTACAAATGTGCAGATATTTAAGAATATTAAATAGGCAGCTTTTTAAATTAATATAGGCAGTACAAAGCATTTTGAGTTACACTGTCTACATATGGCAAATCTTATAGCTAAACTTTAAAATACAAAGAAACAGCCAAGCTAGTGCAATTGGAAATTAAATAGCTAAGACTGTGACAGGAGAAAGGAAAAAAAGAAAGGAAAAAAAACAGTACAGGTGAAAGATAAACAATCCAAATTATAAACTGGCAAGGACAGTCTGCATAATACTGGAAGTGTAGATGACTTTCATACTTATCTCCATTCATGATCTTTCCTCAGATTGTTTTAACAATTGTACACAGATTGGAAAAAAAAGTTTCTGAAAGAAACCAACAACACAGCTCAAATGTAGAGAGAAAAATACAACAGCCACAAACTACTGTGTATATACATTTAAAGGAAGCAGGCAGTGCCTGTGAACAAAATACCACCTGGTAGTTTGCCTGGCTCGGAGATTATCAGATGAAACTTGCTTGGTTTTCTAAGGAAGATGGGATCGCCAAGCAGCAATTCATTAGTCATTTCTCCTGGTAAAACACCTCCTTCGCTTTACTTTATTTATTTAAAGATTCAAAGTGGATCCTTTAAGGGTGCAGGTGCTTTGAAATTTTAACAGTAATCAAAAGGCCTTTTTTAGGAACTCATTAAGACTAGATTTATATAGTTCGGTAAATGAAAATGTTGCAGGAAGTCTGTATGTTAATACTGTTAATCAGAATTAAATAAAGTGGACAGGCGGAAGTAAGATGGAGAGCTGACAGTGCTCTGTCAGTTTGTAGAACGCCTCCTGTTGAGTTGTGAATACTGGATTTCCTCTCTTCTAGCCTCATAGGAGACTTTTTGTGAAGAGAAAGATTAAATGGAAGTGGGAAATGGGAAAGCCACTCCCCAGGATGGTAAGCTTCTCTGCAAGTAGATCCCCCTTTGAAATCAGATGGCCATGAGTCTTAAGTGTAGAACTGGTTAAGTTTTGGTTATGCAGTCTGGACAGAAAAGCAAGTCATGCACTGAACAGTCCCTGTTATAATAATGCTGCAGGTCATGCAACCACATCACTGCAAATAAAAGAATAAAGAAGAAAGTTAAAAAGCAGATAACATATTACTGTTAAAAAAAAAAACCAAAACAACAGAGAACAGGTCTTTTTCAAAGCAGTTTAGTAAGGCCACCTCTATTTAAGAGCTGTGCAAATTCATGGGGAAAACACCTTTGTCAAGAAACTCTTCAAATTAACAGGAAGGTTACAGGTCAATAATTGGAAAAAGCAATAAAATAGCCTTGCTCAATATCGAAATTTACCTGTAATTAAACTTTACAAACTTCTGAGTAAAATTCTTCAGGGCACCACTCTCAACTAACAAAGCTATGGAAAGTAAGTTTACACAGAAATAAGTCTCGGGCATTCCTGCTGTCTGTGAGTACAACTGTTAAAGAACCAAAGCAACATGAAGTGAAATGTGCCTGCCCAATACTGCCTGTGATTACACACTAAAAGACAGAGTCGTAACAACTGTCTTGATCTCTGAGCATCACTGAAGGCATTTAAATTTCATCAGAGCACATCCTGTGCATGAGGCTAAGCATCATTGCCCTACTGCACTGGCAAGTTCTGTCCATTGCATGCAAACACAGGTTTGAATTGCCAGAAAATTATATGTATTACTTGTTAAAGCAAGCTGAGTAGGAGACATCGAGCAGTAGAGAGAGCACTCCACAATGCTATGGAAGGGAATCAAGTTTGGAAGAGAATCTGTGAGGTTGGCACAATTCTCCATCCTCACTGATGCACCCTCTTTCTTGGCTAGAGTAACTGGAATGGAATGCTTTACTGACACAGCTACAGTGCTTCCACTTCCCCCAGATAACAAAGATTTTCCTACACAGCACTGGCATAGCACTAAATGTAAAATTTTGTTTTCATATCGAAAAGAGCAAATGGACTTCACCAGACTGAAATTAGAGCGTATTTCCCTACTTCCTTCTCCCTTGTATTGCACTGGTCAAAAATTATTCCAAGAATGCTTCTTGTGATGGGACAATCCAGGTTAAATAGATAAGAAAAAATATTTATGCCACAAGTCCTGTAGCTTGTGTATCCCTCTTTTTTTCCTTCTCATTCATCCACCCAGAATACTAACCACAGCTGAAAAACAAATGGAAACACAGAGACACATATCAAATGGAATAAAAAATTCAACACATTCAACGACCTTGAGGGTGTATTTTGAGCAATCATTGTCTTTTAAGCTTGCTTGGCACTGCTTGGTGCATAGTTACACAGTTCAGGATTAATATGAAGATCACTGTAGTTATTCTATAAAAAATTAAAATTCAAGCTACATAAGTATGTACCTATTCTATTGTGCATAAATGAATACAATCGACTTCTTTAGTCTCACCTGGGTAGTATTTAGTTCAAACTTATTAGTAGCACTTCATGTGTCCTTCACGTGTTGCACATACGCAGAAACAACACTGTAGGCTTCTCTTTGAGTCAATAGCTCTCTTGAGAGGTCTTGTAAACTCAGTACACTGTATTATCTTTCAAGGATGTAAAAACTCATCTATTAGTGCCCTTTCCTGACTAGAAATTCTTATCATGTTCTAAAAATAGTTGTCTGTCAATTTCTTTATTTTAAAGCCAGCAACACTGGCAGCAACACTTAGAAGGCAACAGAGATGCAAGATGTTAGGGTAAATTCACTCAGCATAACCTGTCACTACATCTGCAGCATCTTCAGAAAGAGACAGTTTACACAGCAGACAATGTATCTAGGGAGGAGTGACAGAGAGAATACAAAGCAGACTATAAATTTTTTAAATTGTGGCCTTATAGGTAATGCTTATAATTATTCCAAGACTTTACTGATACTTCTAAACAAAAGCTTTAAAATCTCTCTTGAAACCACTGATGCCTCCAGAAAATAAGTTTACTCTTCAGCTTACTTACTAACCTTTTGTGGCTGTAAACAATAATCTCTGCTTTACAGTATTTTAAATTATATAACTGATGTTATATTCAAATCTAAATCAAAAGTCTGATGGTCTCATTGCAACTATTTCATAACCCTATAAATACAAACACTAGACCACTGGGAATTTTCTCCTAAAATTCCCTCCACTTTCATGATCACACCAACAGTAATATTTGGCCTTTATGTAAGTTTTCTCTTCAAGTTAGGTATAATCATTAGGGATTCAAGTTCCAGAATAAACTACTCTATACCTATGGAAATACTTGCTTTTGCATTGTTTCAGATTTGGGCCATGCTAGGCTAAGTAGTTAACAGTTTTTCAAAGTGCTGACAAATGTCTGCATTTTTAATGATTAAAACAACCACGTTCCTCTTTCTGAAATGTGATATTCTAACCTCATCTGATAGTAAAGGCAAAGCAATGAATCAACAGTATTTTTCATGTTGTATTGCTCTGTCTCTGAGACCCACAGCAGCAAGACAGCAGCAAGTAATTTTTATCTGACAAATGGAACCTGCTTTCAGTCTGGAAATGACACCACATGCAAAGGGGACTGAAGGATATGCAATTTTCCAAACAAATTTACACACACAACAGAAGCAGAGCAAACTCCTGATCTGCCACTAGAGCCAACTAATGCAGAACTATACTATAGTATAGTCCTGCACTACCTTGGCAAGGCCCAAAGGTGAAGCAGAATCTGGACCACAGTGAAGCTGACAGCAACACCATCCCTCAACAATTAACAGATGAGGACTTCAGTTACAGCAGTCAGCATAAGTTCCGACTGATCCATTGACTACAACCTGACACCAGGACAATTTGTCTGGGAAGCCGTCTTGGCTGCACTGCCAGGCACTGCTTCAGTGCCCCATGAGACACTATGATTTGTCAAGTTTCCTAGAGCCCCTCAATCGGCATTCATTCATATTTAATGAGTTGATGCATTTTAAAAATGAACTTTACATCCCAATATTTTAATGAATCCACAAAAATAAAGTCAAGAAAAAACAGAGAAGGAAGCTAGCTAAGTCCTCATTGTCCTCCAAATGGTACAATGGAGCTGGCAGCAGTCAAAATTTCCAGGGTTTCACCATACCAGATGTAAGAAATCTGAGGCTGCAGTGGCTGATAATGACAGCTTCTGCCTTATACACAGGTAAAACCTCTAATACTTAATCAAAATTAAAAGTTTATTAAAAAGATAAAAACATAGCTCAATAACTCCGGTTCTTCATATGTTTTCAAATGAACACCAAAATGCAACTTGGTGAGATACACTGCTCTTCTGATTTTTGTACTGACTAGTTGCTTGCATCTGTCCTCCATCTTCAAACTGAAGAAATCACACCTTATTTTTAGTTATAGCCTGCAGGATCACTGACAAGCTTCTGCTACTTTTCTGGACTTACAGAGGAAAGGAAGATCACAGGAGTAGGGCAATGCAATCAGCCATGCCAGGATATGTTCTTGATTCCTTAAAAGTGACAAATGGGAGGCATGGCTAGGATACTACCTAGAACGTGACATTTGTTCCAAAAAAGCCCACCACTTGGAAGGATATCCTGATAAACTCTTTCAGCTACTTATTTATACAATGCCAGTTGAGGAAAACGGCTGCAAATTTTGCTAAAATTGGTTCGGAGATACTTAAGTTTATTGATACAATCTTACTAAAAAACACAGAGTCCACATTCTACCTAAAACGTGCAAAAACCCATAAGAAGTCAGTACTGCATAGCTGACGGAGTGCAAAAATATCTCCCTCATCAATCCTAGCAAAAAGCCAAAATGTTGGGCAAGAATAAAAAAAAAATCTCTATACAATAAGTAAAACTAAAATAGCGTTCTGCTTCACAACAAAAAGAAAAGTTAGCCACGTTCAGGATAGTCTTCCTTCAAATCATTAAAAAGAACAAAGTCAAGCGATGACATTAAAATATCTCCCAACTACCAAATCTATAGAAAATGCCAACCCTGCAGGACAATTAAACCCACTAAAATAATTCAGGAAGCTGTGAAGTGCATAGTCTCATATATTAGCGAAGACAGGAGAAGCAACAGTTGCTTGCACATGTCAAAATACCAAGGACTTTAAAATTGCAAAACACATCTAAATTTTCTTGACAGCTTACATATACCACTTACTATTGGAGATCATAATAAAGCAGTAATAGGAATAGTCACTGTTAATTCTTTCATACACGTATAAAAACTCATTAACATATAAAAATGCCAGTGCTCCTTACAGAACAGAGAGTCACAGAAAACTTGCAGAGGCATTAATGCTGACAAAAGTGACACTTGAACAGGGCAAGATTGCCATTTGATTATTTCCAAACAGAATGAAAGGCATCTTGTAGCCGTTAAATATTTATTTCATTTTGCAATACGTAAAGTTGCATATTCCAGACATGTATGTACCTTTGCACTGTGGGTGGAACACACAACCTTTAAATTAGACTACCTCAGTTTTCACAGTACTTAAAAAATACCTGTCATGATCCAAGTGGTTATGTGTTGCTATCAAGAAAACAGGGAACTTGAATATTTTTTTTCTGTAAAAAATGATCATATCTGTTTGATCAGATATGCTAAAAACTTAACTCTCCAAGTACGTGAATTGGACTGCACACACATCCTTTTAGGTCAGAAACTGAAATTCAGTTCTGAACAACAAAAATATTTTTCCATCTATCTGTTATCTTTTATTGGCATTACTTAAAATCTGGCAGAAAGATTATTCTGGGCAGATCCTCAGCACAGTGCCCAGTAAAGTACTCTCATGAACTCTTCAGCTGTTTTATCACTGCCCTGGAGAACCTTTTCTCTTTAAGCTCAGTTGTAGGGGTTTTCTTTCTGTAGTGTATCAGGACAGGATATAGCATTGGCTTAGTAATTACCACCATAATTTTGATGCAAATAGTCTTTATTGCCTCAGGAGAAAAAGTCTTCCTAAAAACTTCTTAGAACTATCTAATGTGCTGAGAGAATTCTGTTTCAGAGGTTGAGATTTTTGCTTATATTCTTTTATTACTAAAGGTAAGACAAAGAGAGAACATTCACTGGTAGCTCCCCTATATATGAGTTTATTCCCTGGAGTCACAGTTTGAGCTCCTTCTTTTTCTTAATACACACTGATTCCAAAGCTACACAACAAGCAAGGACAATAATGAAGCTGAATCCTTTGAGAAAAGAAGCTGTTCTTGTGAAAGAGAAGGTTTAATGATGTTAACCACTTGCATTCATCCACGCATAAAGACTAACAATGGATGTATGCAGCAAGTTAAAGAAGTAAAGCACTGAAAAACAACGACTTAAGCTCCTCTTAATTACTAATAGAAGACAGAAGAATGACTTACTGGAACCAGACAGCAACTGAGTATATTTCTGTAAGAGTGCAGTACATTTTTAGGTTTTTTTTACTCAACACGAATTCTGGGAAATACCAGAATTTCTGCAGGTTTGTAAATTCTCAAAGACAAAATGATTGTTCATTCACTTTCCTAACAATTACTGTGAGCAACAGTAAAGTTCAGATTCAATATGAGTCTTTTGTTGCTCTTTGAGGCCATATAATGATGTTACCTATTTTTGAAGGGAACTACAGAAAGCACTTCAGTGCCTTATCTCAAGGGAAAAGGAAAGACAGAACCACAAAGCAGAAGAGAAAAGCCAACAACCACCAAGAAGCAAAAGAAGCCATGAGAGGTTGAAAAGTAAAAGCATAAGACAAGACTTCTAAACAGCATCTGTTCATCTCCTAACTCTTAGGGGCATTAGTCTGTCGTCAAAACTTTGGAGGCAAAACAGTAAAACAAATATTAACATAATAAAAGCAATTACTTTTATTCTAGCAGGCTGATTGTGTTCAAGTTCTTTTAGACCTACACCTAATTAACAGCAATAGGGAATTAAATTACTAGACAAAATTAAAAGATGAAACTTCCCATTAAGGCCCCATCCCTTTCTTTCACAAATAGCCCTCTGCAGTTTAGTAACAGAAAAAGATTAAGATGAAAATAAAAATGGAGCTTTAGGTATCCTTAGGTTCTTGCTCTGGGTGATATAAAGTACTGAAATCTCAAATAAGATGATCAAATTCCCTCAGAGGAGTGATCTTACTTGCTCCTGTTCACATACAACATGTGGTAAAGAGTTCTTCAAGTTACTAGAATTGATTGCACAACAAGATCTGTAAGAGATGTCCCACACAAACTATAATCATCTAGATAACTAAAGATAACATTTTGTATACAGAGCATTTTGTATCTCAGTAAGAGACAGCAGATTGAATAGATCACCTGACTGAGCTACAGAAATTATCCACAAGTTCCTTTGCATTGTTACCTTTCCGCACACAAGAAACTTGCAATGCCTGATCTAATTTTTGAAAGCACAGACCATAACAGTGATACACTGAATAAGTACAGAAAATTTTTAGAAAGCAATTTTTTTTCAAATGGAATTTGCTTGAGGAATAAGCATGAGGAATAGAAATATGAGGAATAAAAGACAAAACTATATGTAGAATTCAGCATCTGTTTCCTGGTACGGGGTGTAAATAGAACTGAAAATCTTTTTCAGACACATGATGAATGCATTTCTTAGCCTAAATTAAAATAGATTATGAACTTGAAGATAAAATAATAGTACCTAAAAATGTCATTCACCTTTTTTTTTACCCTTTAATCTAGGTGTGCTTGTTTTAATTACCCCTTGCTCATTATACCCAAGCTGTGAATTAAGACAGACATTCAGATAATTGGTAAGTGCTAGTATGTCTTTTCTCTAAAGGGATTTATGCAAAAATGTCTACACTTGGGAGGGCATTAAAATCACATGAAAGAATAAATTTATAAATCAATTGCATGTGCATCACGGTCCAAACAGTCTCTAAATGAAACTGTTTAAAACTAAATCGCATGATGTCTGTATATGAAACTTTCAGCCAATATTTTTGGTTCTTTGTGTAGATCAATTCTTTGACAAAACGATAAGGAATCATAGAACTGGTCAGGGAAAAAGCACAACTTGGTAGGAACAGAACCTAAATAGGAGGAGCCTCTATCCATTGATCAACATGAAGGTGCTACACCAATTAATCAGCTACACACTAAAAAGGCAGTATAACAAATCACAGCCAGTTTCCAACAAAGTCAGCAACAAACTCACCTGAAGGCACTGGTACCATTAGTAAGGCAACTGATACAATTATACCCTGGATCAATATGTTAAAAGCAAGTCTTTTAGTAGGGGATGACAACTGGAATACATTAACAATATTAACTGGGGCCTTGATCCATTATATGTATTGTTCATCCATAATTATAAAACAAATGTCCTTTTTAAATGAATTATAGGAGTAGCATATTAGCCCCTTCTAAATACTTCTCCACCTTTTTAGAATATGGATTTAAGCATACACTTGACAAAGAAGAGTGGAATATGCCATTTGGAAATATTCATCTCTACTAGCAAAAGACGTAACACCAGTTGATAAAGAAAAACCTGGAAAAGAATCATCCTGCTTCCCTAAATGCCAAGAATAAGAGCAAACTTTGAATTAAAAAGATTTAAAAAAACCCCCAACCTTTCTTTTTTGCATTGGTGAGTTTTTTAGCATGAAATATATTTCACAATAATATTATAATCTAACTTTGCATTTCTGTTATGAGATTTCAGCATTTTTCTGAAGCAACAGGTTAGGACATAAAATAAAAAGCCTAATTCCCTTTGAACAGATACAGTCTTATAAAGCATAACAACCCTTATAGGCACACAAGTACCAACTGTGACAAGAAGTCTACATTGTCATATGGTCCACATGAGGTTTTTCATAAGAGACCAGGCTTCATACAAATAAGACTGTTATTATACAGCACTCCTCTAGATGTTTTCAAAATTTTGGCACATTCAGAAAATGCAGAGAGAAATGAACTCCAAAAAATACAAGCAAAGGGCATTACAGAACAATGAGAAAGCATAATAAAACCCTTTCCTGAACTGTAAAATAATAGCAGTAACAAGGGAGAAAGAGAAAGGATGCTGGTTTGTTTTCCTTGAATGTTGTCACTTGCAATAGAAGTGGCCTGGATCACAGGGCAGTATTCTTTCTAAGGGCAAGGCTTCTCTACCTTGCTGTTGCTGGCTGGACATGACCAGGGTAAGATCTCCTTGTGCTCGTGGCTTGCCTTTGTCTAGCCAGGAAGGACTGTCCGGAGCCTGTACTAGCCAGTCTGTCTTCTGCTGCTTTTTTATGCAGAGTCATCCCCTATGGACAAAGAGAAATTCTCAGTGAATACCAATACAGAACACTGAACAACTTAATTCATTTACATTTTTTAAATTATTTCTGTCTTCACACTGACTAAACTATTTTGAATTCCATACACAAAGCATCATATCTTCAAGGATAAAGGTATGATATTCTTCCTAATACTTTGCGTGGCATTCTTCCCCTTCCCCCCATTCATTCTCCAGGTTTGCAGTAACTACCTAAGAACTCAATATATGTTTCTCCACATAAACACATGGTGATTGGACAATTCTTTTAAAAAGGGCTCCCCCCAATTCCCAGCTCCTTTCAGAATGTTGAGCTAGAAAAACACTTTTCTTCTGAAAAAAGTGTAGGTATTGTCATCCGCTGTGAAAACACCAGTTTGTATGTCAGAAGCACATCTTGGGAGACAGTATGGTTTCATTGGGCAAAAAATACAAGGAGGAAATTAGGAAAGCTGTGATGGGTTGTGCAGTTGTGTATAAAAGCAGTGGCTAATTCAAGAATGATACAGACAAAGCTATCAGTGACCATCCTAATGTTCATGATAGGTCACTGAACTGCAGGTCTTATCTCAGGCTTGTCTTCTACTTGTTAGTTGGGACTACATGTTACAAAACTGGCCAAGGACACTGGTCACTTGAAAATACCATCAATATGTACGCAATTCACAAACTGCTTGAGTTTAGACTCGCTATTCATGAACACAAGGACGTAGAACAGCAAGAAGGAATACTGAGAGGAGGAATTTGAATTCTATGATGGAGCAGAATGAAACATGAAAGTTACAGATGTCAAGGAGTCTTTCTATAGGAACAGCAGTTTCAGTGAAACCAGTCTGCCAAAGGGAAGTCTTGAACACATCTGATGTGGGTGACAACTCTCCTGGCACACAGGCCCAGCAAAAGCTGTATGGCTGCACAGATCACATCTTCTATTAATTTTAATTGTTTGAATAACTTAAGTGAGGATCCTGCTGCTGTCCTCACTCCTTTTATGGGGCTAAATCTGCACCCAAGTTAAAAGGATCCTTCCTCAGAGCATTTAAGCTGAATTGCAAGTAAGCTGAATTGCTTTGATTGTGCCTCTTCATTAGAAACAACTGGGAGACCAGAGAGTGGTGAATCAAAGAAGAAAGTAAATTTGAACACTGTAATTTGTGTAACTGAAGGGCTGGGATTATAAAACAGTGATCTGAGCCGTTTCTGATTTTAAAAATTGAAAATTACAAACATTCTCTTTTATTTATCCTAAGGTTATTATAGGAACATACTTTTACACAGAGATAACTTAAAATTACTAAAAAGTATTTGTTTCTATGTTTGTGTGTTGGAAAACACTTTTCAAACACAAAATACTGTAAATGAATGAATGCTGTTATAAACATGCCAGAAACAACTAGTATTAATTTATTTTTTTTTTCTTTTTTCAATTAAAAGGTTTGGGATATTCTTACCATATTGTACCAGGCACTAACGATAAATTTCTCCTCCATTTCTCTTTGACTTTTTGTTTTCTCATATTCTTTCTATAAAACAAAAAAAAACCATATATATATAAAGCCAAAGTAAAATAGAAGTATTAGCCTCCAACTGAAAAATAATGAGCTTTTACCAGAAAACACAAGGATTACTACCTCCAGGGAATGAAACATTCTGTCCCGCTCTTGCAACTGATTTTTCAGTGCCTGAATCTCAGGAGCAGCACCCTGGTTTTGTTTAGGATCTAATGTGCGGATGACCTGTAAGATAAAACCAGTTTGTTTTTTATTAAATCCTGCAAAAGTAATCTTGTTAAGGAATTCAAACCTTTTAAGTCAGGTCAAGAAATTTAAAAAGTGACTTAAAATATGTCTACCTTCGTCATCAACCATGACATATTATAGCATCTGAACAGGGCCCTCTTACAGGACTGTGAAACAAAACTACTGACATGAAAAAGTGATGCCTAAAAGGTTCAGAATCCCAGACTCACAATTGCAGTTCCTAACTCAGGCTACATTACCAAAGGGCCACAGTGATAGAAACATCTTCTATAACGTTTCACTCTTTATAGCTGTGGTTTTCCTGCCTGTCAATTTCTCCTGCTTTAGCAAGGATTTCTTCTGTCCTTATGGGTATTTGCCACGATTCACCTACCTGGGGTACCAGGTGCTGAAATTTCTAGGTAGCTCTGTTAAGCCAAGAAGCACTCTGTGGCACATGCATAGTTATTGTGTTACTAGTAAGGTGAAGAGACACCTGGTTACATTTGTATGTGTCATCCAAGAGTGCCAGCAAAAAGAGCTAAATCAAGAATAAATACAGCAAAATGCCTGCATTATTAAGCCTTTAGTAGAAAATGGCTTGAAACTTTTTAACAGCCTCTGGCTATGTAGAAAGAGGTTTCTCATCTTTTGTCTTTCTACCTATTTCAGAGTTGTGTCCAGATGCTGAAACAAAACAATGCCTTAAATTTTAGTGAGACGTTAAACATGTAAGTCCTATGAGAAGTGGTTGAGGGTAGCTGGGGGTGTTTAGGCTGGAGAAAAGACAGTTCTGGGAGCTTTATCACTTTCTACTTAAAAGGACATTTATTGCCAGGTGGGGTTGGCCTCTTCTCCCAGGCAACCAGTGACAGGATGAGACAACACAGCCTCAAGCTGTGCCAGGGGAGGTTTAGGTTGGGTTGTCAAGGACAGGAATTGGTTGCCAAGGGAGGTGGTGGAGGTGTTCATGGAACGGGAGGTGGCTCTTGGTGCCATGTTCTAGTTAACACAGTGGTGATCAAAGGCTGGACTTGATGACATTGGAGCTCTTTTCCAACCTAAATGATTCTATTCTGTTCTATAACAGCATGTTATTTTTCTAAGAAAATGCTCATTAGAACTGGATACACTTTCCATAGTGGAGGACTAAAATGATTCTACTGGTCTTCACAAAAGAAACACCCACCAAAACCCATCAATAAGAATGAGAAACAAAAACCAACCCCAAACCAAACACAAATAAAACTCAAAATGAAAGTTGATTAAAAGGTTACAAAAAGTTAGCCTAACTAATTAATGCTACTGTCATGTAAAATATCCTATAGTAACAGAGTACATACAAAAATCAAATCTTGCTGAAAAGGGAAAAGCTATCTTTCAGTGGAATATACTCTGAGACATGACAACCAATATAAAATGGGGGTCAGGGGAGAAATTACTTTAGACTTCCTGAAGACATTTCACAAGAAGTCATTCAGGAAACTACACAGAAGTCCAGAAAGAAAGCATAACGTTTTGCCAAATTAGGAACCCACTTACAGATTCCAATGTAATGATATGTATCCAAAGACACTGATATGCTTTTAAGAAACACAAATAAAATAGCGAAGTATAGTAAGAGAAGGAATGGGACTATGATTAAGATCACAGTATTGCCATTTCAAAGCTAGCAGTATGTCCACATCCTCATTACTTAAATATTAGTCACCTTCTCGACATAAGCATATACTAAGTAACAAAGGCAAAGAGGACGCTTAACATCACCAGAGAAATGTAACTATTGAAAGCGGTCCAGTGAAAAAGATCCCTTTACTGATAATAAGCAGCAATAAAAGAGTCACAAAAATGGGGTGAAATCTTCTGCAGAATTAATCCATAATAAGTACTGAAATAACAGGATGATACATAATAGATGGGCCTTCATTCTGTTTTACTTGTTAATGTGTATACAGATACCACCTTCATTTTTATTCCCATGGAGTGGACACATAATACAGTCTGGCAAAGAGGGACATTAACAAAGAACAAACATTACTTACACTTTTGGCCTTTTCCAAATACTTCTTGTATCGTTCTTCCATTTGCTTCATCTCCTCCTCCTTTTTCCGTAAAGCTTCTTGTAATTCCTCAATTTTAAGCGCTTTAACGCCAGGAGATGCACACATTGGAAAATAACACCATTATATTATGCATACTTTCATGTTTTATAACAGATATTTAAGACCCAGCTAAAATATATTTCAGTTAAGAAAAGCTGACATCAGAAACCTCAGATAGCAGATATCACCGATTTAATTACTGTACAGCTCAGAAACACATTAGAAATATGTACTCCTATATAATCTCATAAAATGTATTATTTTGGACATAATTTTGCTTTTTAAAATTATGAAAAATAAAGATAAATGGAATCATAAATCAATCATATTACTGAACACATTTAGAAAATTAGTTTACTAACGATTTACAGATACTATAATATCTTGGCATCTGATACAGACATACGTGATTTTTCTTATTTTATGTAAGAGGAATAATTCCTAACAGGCACAACTCTTGCCTAAATCTGCTAAACTGTAACATGGACAAAATTTATCAGAAATGTAATATGAATATACCAAATTTAATTTCTCCCTCACATTTTCTTAAGCAGCAATTGAGATCAGTAGGACAATTTATTGCACAGATTTTTCCTGCGTTGGTGTGAGAATATGTCAAGACACTATCACTTCTATACAACATCTCAGTCCGCAGAAAACAAAATTATATTTTTTAAATATTTTCCTCTATCTTGCTATGAATAAAATAGTTTTACCACAAACCAGAAAAGCTGCCATTGGTTACAATATTTTGCCTTGTTCTATAATAAAGAGTCTTTTAAAAAATCCAAATTACCTCCCCCATTTCTGCTCAAGAAAAAACATAGCAATAATATGCTAAAAACTAGATGCTGGGTTTTGCATACCCTCTAAGCAATATGATACATTTCTTTCATTCTCTTTGACCAGCGACTGAGTGTTTTCTTAAATTACAACACATTTTTGAAAGCACATTGAAGGAATATGTATTGGAAGCAAAAATAAGCCAGTGACAGCAGTAAGGATCTTCTAAATTAGGATCTTACGAGACATGACAGTTCTAGACAGCTGAGGTTCAATGGCAGGTATGACAGTGAGCTGGTATTTCTATGGCCATTGTCACTGGGGTTTGGGACTAGATTACCTTAAAGGTTCATTCTAACCTCTTAGCATTCTATGATTCTATTGTTTCTTAAAAAAATTGTTTCTAAAATGTGGTTCCATGTATTCCAAGTGTTAAAAGCATCTTTCTGGTCCCCGTAGTTTCCAGAGAAATTAACAACATAAATGTCACTTCTATTAAAAATGTACATTTTGCTTACCTGACACCTCCTTTAGGTATTATAATTAAAGATGTTGCACATTAAATAAGTTACAAAGAAAATAAATGGACAGCATGGGTAACTCACAACTGTTGTTGCATCTTGGTTCTAAATCTTCAATTATAGCTCGTTTCTTCTGTAGCTCATTGTTAGCTTCATGGAGCTTCTCCCTGTTACAAACCACAAAAGCACATACTGTTTCCCCAGTAGTATTACTATGCTTGAAATGAGCACTAGGCAGTACAGAAAATCCTCAGAGAGACACTATTTCTATGGGCATGATTGATTTTTTTCTGTGAGAAATGAGGACAAGTGACAATATCACTGTAGAAATACTTGTTAGATAAGATGCAAAACATCATTCTGTATGGAGAACTGCAAAAGCAAACAGCTCCTTTGTCAGTAACTGTACTTAATTTAGAACTTAGAGTTAATTGCACAATGAGGGCCTAAAATTAATACTCACAACTGATATTACATTGAGAAAGAATGGCTAAACCCAAAGGCAACATAAACTTTTTGCAAGCCAGTCAAAAAGCAAATACTCTTCTAGGGAAGTAAAAGATATGCAAAAATAGCACAACAAAATGATAGCACTTCCTAAAGTATTATGTTCTAAGCAATAATGCATATTAAAGAGTAACATGCATTATATGCATGTATAAATAAAATTAATTTTGTTTACATTACTTGCTTTTCTCAGAAAAAAATTACTTAGTCCACTTGAGCAAAGATTTGCACAACATTAAGCAAGGTTTTCTACCCAACACAAAATGATGGTTCCCTCACCACTCGAACTTTCATAATGGTTTGCTATAAGAAAAAAACCAGAATCTGAACAGCAGATACCCAAATATTCCTGTGTTATCTAATCTCTCTTAGTTGTGTATTTTCCAGATCCATGACTAATGACTGTGTGCCTTCCTCACCACACAGAAAACATGTAATTTCAAACTGCAAACAAACCAAACAAAAATACTTACAGATGTTCTTCAAGTTTCTTTTTCAGAAGAACTGACTAAAATAGAAAGTTAAATGTTTTACTTTAATATATTGTGAAGCTTTAACATATTAAAAAATTATTTTAAAACATGCAATTTTGACATTTTAACCAAAATCCAAATTTTTTTACTTCAGTTTTAGATGACAACTGTAAAGCCTCTGTGGTAGCAACCTTTCTCTTCACAGCTGTGTGACTTTAGTAAAATTAGAACCCTTTAGAACATTACAAATATTTTCCCAGGAACTAGAGCAATAAAAGCAAGATCCACAAATGACAGAATTGTATGGCAGTTGTTTTAATTAGTTCAGTACTTTGTATTGGAAAGTGCAGCAAAATTTGGAAGAAGAGCTGTCCTACCAATATAGCATTGCAACTTGCATGAAGACATGTAGCAAATTAGTTGAAGTAAATTCCCATCCCCACAGAAACTAGAGGGAGTAGAGTATTTCTAATGGGAGCATAGCAAAAACGTCACCTTTTTTGTGTTTCTTATCGTTATTGATTACAGACACCTAAAAATCACCATACAACTTACAGTGTTCCACTTTCTGGTTAAATCACGTTTATATAAGCTCTTTGAATAAAAACTTTGAAGTAATTTTTTAATATTAAACTCACTTCATACACAGTGAGTACCTCTCAAAACAAAAAAACCAAAAAAAACCAAAAAAAAGCCAAAACCCCAAAACCCAACCCAATAAATGTCTATGAACTGAAAGTAGTGTTAAGTAAATAGAAAGCCATACTCACAATAGCCTTGAGCAGAAGCCCATGCCAAGAAACAGAGATGACATTAGTATAAAGCAAAACAGCAGCCAACAGAAGAAACTATTTAGAAAGTCATGAACAGAAAAAGTTAAAGCTATGTATTTTTCACGCATGTTCAATTTTTTCCTCTGTTCTCATGAGCAATTTCATCCTGAAACATTTTCTAAAACATATCACTAAACCCAAAAATATAAAAATAATAAAGAAGTACATTTACAAATAATTGTGTTTAAAACAGAATTCCAAAGGAAAGCAAGTGCTATTTTGGAAAGTAATTTTAAAACAAAAATCATAGAACTAATAAAATGGAGGAAATTAGAATTAGGAGATGCAGGTGTTTTTGTGGTGTGATGCTGAATTGTGCTTTGCCACACTGATTGAATACAAAGCAAATGTAGAATATCTAAATCTGCAACTGCCTTTTTGGTTTGTATTTCTCTAGTATTAATCATGTGACTGATGGTCCAAAACACCATCAAAATACGAGAAATTGATAAAAACAATGACTTCATTGTTTTTTTTCCAATGTTCTTTCAACAAAGGTTTAGACACCTCACTAACAGAAAAAATTGCTGTGTGCACTCAAAAAACTTTTTAATTTGGCTGTATTTCAAAATATTGTCTTTGACCACATTCCTGGGACGTGTTTTTTCATTATATCAAAAGAGATTTTCTTATTGCATGACCAGAAAGGTGGGGAGCCATAAAAACAAGCCAACATGACTCTATTGACTTTACAGTCAGAAATTTGCAACAGCTAAGGATCTGCAGGTTTTTGGCTTTTTTCTTTTCCAGTCCTCTGAACAACTGCAGCACGACCTTTTCTGTAACAAAAAATATTTGTATGCATCCTTCTCTGTCACAAATCATTTGAACTGTCCTCATCACTTCTATCCAATCATTTAGGGGACTACTGGCTGGCTGGGACAAGAAAGGGAAGAAGTTGAAAGCAGTGCCCGTTTCCCTAAGGTATGAAAATCAAAACTGAATTCAGCTTGCCTTTTGTAACCCCTGTATTGTAACTGCATTTATCTTGAAACAGACACAACTACCACTCAACACTGATTCAACTGGTGTATTATTTATCTAGTACCTGCACTGTTGTGGGAGTGACCCCTCTCCCATCTGGATAGATTATGTTCTCACAAGCAAGAAACTAAAACACTCAAATAATTAAAAGAAGCAGAATTGAGTTTACTCACATTAATTTGCCCAAGACACATGATTAGGAAAAAGACCAGAACACTAAATGTGCTATTTCAGGCACCCAAAGATCCTGTATTTACCTGGCAGATAAATTCAAGTAAATTACTCTAAAAACAGGCAAACATAACTTCTGGGGTTTTTACAGTAAGCTTTAAAGACTCATATACAAATCTAAAATGTAATTACTGTGATTATTGTTCTCTCATAGGAAGACAAGTATCCTAAAAGCTACAGAAATAAAAATCTTTTTGCTCGAAATTTCTTTCACACTTAAACAAGCCGAAGGAACAAGTCTGTCCCTTTTTTCAAGACAACATTTGGTTTTGTTTTACATGTTAAGGATACGGGCAGATGGCTAGGCTCTGGCCTGAGGTTAAGCTAACTTAACTAACTTAGCGGGGTGTGGGAAACTATGGGTCATCACTTTAGAAGACTGCTTGATGAGACTGGTAATGCTGGGAAGTGGTGAGGAAAGTTTTAAAGCAGCACCATGATGTATGGTCAGATTTCAAGGATGCTAAACATAATGATAGAGTGGTTTGGGTAGGAAGAGTATTCTAAAGGTGACATAGTCCAACCCCCTGCAATGAGCAGAGACATCTTCAACTAGATCAGGCTGCTCAGAGCCATGCCCAATCTGGCCTTGAATATTCCATGGATGGGGCCTCCACAACTTCCCTGGACAACCTGTTCCAGTGTTTCACCAAATGAACGAAGTGGCTGAACTTCATGGGTAACTGAAGAGGTAACAGAGTTCTGGGGACCTTTTAGAGAGGTGCTGAATCAGTAACAGCATGTAAGGCCAAGACTGCATATGTTACATTATGAAAAACATTAGGCATCGGATGGATTTAGCAAGTGGGGCAGAAGTAACTAAAGGCAGGGTGTTTATATAGGAAGGAATTACGGCAGAGAACAGGAGAACAAGGATGATAAAGGACAGTGATAAGACATGCAAATGACGTAGTCAAAGCTGTTCAGAGTAACTGTTGAGCACCTCCACATGACTACTGCATTCTGAAGGACAATAAATCAAACCTGTTCTGACCACAGCATACACATCTGGGTTGATTCTGTAGTCTGGAAGATGAAGGTAAAGAGGCCTTTCCCTGGCTAGAGTGGTTAACACCCAGAATGGACTAATCATGCATCCCAGCAGAATGTGTCAGTGGCCATTACAGGCCCAATGGCACCAAGTACTTTAAAACAGCTGCCTTCCATTGCACTTTAATATAAAATCAAAACTCCTTGCCCATGTGGACCTTGGCACACAGCACATACGACTGCAAGGACACTTGGGGACACACTGGGTTAGGACAGTACCTCTACGTCTTGTTGGGCACATCTAAAGTAATTTCAGCTTTAGAACCAAACAAAACTTAAAAAGAAAAAAAGAACATCAAAAAAACCAAACAAAAAAACTAACCAAAACCCAACAATAAAGGAACCTGAGCCCTCATCATACATTTCTGGACTGAATTAAAACAGAGTGTCAGTTTTCTAGATTGAGCACATCTACAGTATAAGTATGTAAAAATATGAATTTCAGTGTATTGTTACAGAAAAACAGGAAAGAACAGAGGAAATGAGCTGAAAAAGCGCTGCATTGATTAACTTGAGGCTGTGTCTCTCCTAATACTTTTTTTCTCATGTTTCTGAAGAATCACTCTTTTTGTATGGATATCCTACAGATATAACTCAGGTAGTCTCAGCACCACTTCCATCTACTTGAGTGGCTGGGTTTGCTCTGAGGTTTGCTCTGTTTCGTCAGGGAGGTTGCATGAGGAAACCATGTCAGAGCTTCTTGCATCCTCAACAGTTCTCTGAGTCTACACTCCCTCATTTGCTTCCTTAAGAGTAAATGAAATCCTGCACATAGAACTCAGCCAAACAGACCATGGGATTACTGCTTATAAATCACCACTGCTATGGTCAGACCTACACAGAAGCCATGCGTGCAGACACACTCTAAATTACTGCTCCAACCAGGGCCTCAAGGGACACAATTAAAATTGAAGTAAATAAAGCTGAATACAATTGCACAGGGATCATTTACAATACTCAATATCTGAGAATAATTTTTTCATATTCTTGTTCACCCTGAAAAAATTGATTTTGGCCAATAATCAAGACAACAAAGAACACCTCAGAATAGACCTATTCTAACGTGCATTCTAAAACACATTCTAAGTTAATCAGGAAAATAATCTTGTGGGAAATCAACTAGGTATTTTACATTCATATAGTTTATTCTGAAAATGAAAAAGAAAACTAAATTTAACACACTCTTAAATGAACATAAGCAGCTAGTAAAAAAACTTTCACTATTTTATATAAATTAGTTAAAATAAAACCACAAAACCAGAAAGCAACACATTAGAATTTGTTGCCAATTAGCAACACAATACACTGAGATTGTGAGCATACACTATGTAGGTACAGTCCAACAAATCACAGCTTTCCAGAAAATTCTAGAGCTTCTTCTTTGAAATAGAGGAGATAATAAATTTTTGAGTGGAAGACTGAAAGTTGTTTTCCACACTAACTCAGCTACAATGTGTATTCTTACTTTTAAAATAAAGTAACCCTGTATAGAGAAATAGAAAATGCTGCATTATGTTGAGGGCCTAATTATTTGAATTTTTTTCAGTTTTGGTCTGCCTCACTTTTTCCATTCTGAGATACATTTACATGAACAATTACAGACCTCCCAGTGGCTGGAAAGGCCTTTATTTATTACAAAAACTAAACGAAAATTAACTTTATTCACAGAGAATCAAAATTTCCTCAATTCCCTGCAAAATTCCCTATTCTAATTAAGTAATTTTAATGCTAAGTTTTCTATTGGCACAATTATTCAAATAACACATATTTGACACCTTCTCCACATAGGATGGTTTTCTATTCTAGACAATAGTCTTACATCCTAGTTAGAGAAGCAAAATTTAGTGATAAGACCATACAGTAAAACTATTAGAAATCTCAGTTTGTATATCTCTTTTTTTTTTTTTTAACAAAAGGGTGAAAGTTTCAAAAATGGTAGCTACTTTAATGTAAGTTTGATGTACATTTCTACTTACATCTTCAGCTTTTGAACCTTGATCCTGCAAAGATTTTTGTAGTTCTTCAACCTGGGACTGTACTTCCAGAAGTCTCTGATTTACCAACCTAGGAAAGAGACAATATTTGTTTCTCAGAAAAAACCCAAATTCTCATGAAGTCTCAGATTTTTTGTGTCCAGTGTTTTCAGGTCATCTACACAAAAAATGCAATACTGTAAGTTATTCACAAAAGATTTGCAGCAGTAAAATTTACAGCAGTCCCACGATTATAACCTATAGTCATCCAGAACATTCTGATACTCTTCAAGGACAACACAAATGCATGCAGAAATCACTTCTATATACATGAAAGAAGACCTTTTAACAGTCCATTTTACTGTGCAAGAGCTGCTAGCTTGTGCTTTTACACCATTACAGAATCCTATAAACCTGTAGGTTGCAAGAGATATCCACAGGTTGCCTAGATCTAATCTCCTCCTTAAAGCAGGTGCACTTAACAGCAGATTGCTGGGAACCAAATCCAGTACTAGGTCTGGACACTTTTAAGGACAGAGGTCTAACTGTCTCTTTGGGCTTCTCTTCTAGAGCTCAGACCCATACCCCGTATTTTGTCTGTTGCCTCTTGTCCTTCCACTGATAATCTCTTCAGAATAGTCCAAATCTGTCTTCTTGCTACCTTCCCATCAGGCAGACGCAGATCACAGTACAATCTCCTCTATGTCACCTTTTCTTTGCTCTGGGCAAACCCAGTTCTCAGTTTAATCAGTTTAATCTCACCTATCACATGCTCCAGTGTCTCTCACCTTAGCAGTATTCTGCTACACTCCTACACATTCACATCTCCCTTGAGCTGGGGAATCAAAAATTACATGCTATGTCCAGATGTGCTATTGTAAGTACTGATGAGAGGTGAACAATCATTTTCCCACAATGACTGCCTGCACCTCAGTGAGGACAGTCCAGACCACAGTCAACTGCAATGTCCTCAGATAAAACATCCTCCTTTGCTGCCTACTAGGACCCCAGGGCTTTTGCAGCAGAGTTGCTACACAGCCAGGGACAGGACTCCCATCAGTTCACAGACATCATGTTCATCAGTGATGAACAGCACTGGTCATGGTACTGATGACTGAGGAGCTGGTTGCCAGTCAGGTTTCATTTCACTGACAGTACTACTGTAGACTCAGCTGTCCAACCAGTTTTTTTGCTCACTTTACTGTCCACTTACTCAGTTTATATCTAACCGTTCTGAACATAAGGATACCATGGGACACGGTATCAAAGGCTTTGCTAAAGCTAAGTACAGAGGATACTCTGTTTCACCCTGCTTGACATGTGCAGCCATCTCATTGTCGAGACAATTGGATTAGTTAGGCATGATTTGCTCTGAATAAATTCATGTTGACATTTCCCAATTACTTTCCTGTCCCTCATGTGGCTGGGAACAGATTCCAGATGGATTTGCTTTGTGATATTTCCAGAAAGCAAGCTGTAGCTGACCAGTCTCTGTAGTTCCTCATGCTCTTTTTCCTGCCCTTCTTGAAGATGAGTGCAGTATTCACCTTTTTTCAGGCTTCAGGCACCTCCCCCAGTTGAAGGGCAATATAGGGGAAGATTAGATAGAGAACAGATTGGAATTTTAGATATAGAAAGCAGCCTCACATCACTATCAGCCAAATACCGTGGCATGCTCCAATGCACTCTGTCTGGTCCCCCAGATGTCTGTATGCTGATTGGCTCAATCCAGCAGGGTCAGCTGTAACAGGCTGCCCAGGAACACATCCTGTTGGATTTTAAATATCTACAAGGATAAAGATAACCTCTCTGGGCAACGTACTCCAGTGTCCAGCAAACCTCACAGAAAAATGAAAAAAGGATGTTCTTACATTTAGATGAAATGTAATGTTTTAAGCTCTGCCCACTGCCTCTTGACCTGTTACTGAGCATTCCTGAAAAGAGTCTAGCTCCATCTCCTTTAGACCCTCCCATCAGACACTTTGATAAGATACATTGACAAGATCTAACCTGAGCATTCTCTTTTCCAGGCTACATAGTCTCTATCCCTCCAACTTTACTCACACAGAGAACACTCCAGCCCTGTAATCACGTCCTTGTGGCCTTTCCCAGGACTGACTTCGTTAAATCCATGTCTTTCTTGTCCTGGGGATGCCTGTAGGAAAGTCAATTGAAACAGAGGACAAAATTTCTTACCTGTTTTCTGTCTCCAGTTCATTCTTCCGTAAGTTTGCATCATCAAGAAGGCTCTGCAACAAGGCAATCTTTTCATTGTCAGAACCTTCTTGGTTCAATTTTAACATCTTGTTCTCATGCTGAAGGCGAATTAGTTTCTCCCTAAACACACAGAACAGAATTTTGTTGAAAAAAAATGCTAATATCTATAACAAACAGCTTACCACATGAAGCAAAATAATAACATAAATACCATCTTTTTAAGGGAGATGGCTGCTACGACAATCAGGTCTTCAAACTCCCAAATACAAATCTAATTTAAGGAGCTGTAATTGCAGAATACAGAACACAAAGAAATTACCTGAGTGCCTCTATCAAATCTCAGCTGAACAGATTTACAGGGCGAACACAGAGAATGCAAAACTTAATACCAAGTGTGAAGAAAGCATGTAATCTCAGCTGTCACTGAACTCCTGCATAAACCTGAGCAACTCACTTCAACCCATGGTCTGTGCGCACAGAATCACAGAATCATTTGGGTTGACAAGAACTCTTAAGATCATCAAGCTCCAACATAACCCAGCACTGTCAAGACCACCACAGAACTGTGTCTACACATTTAATGGTGACTCAACCACTTCCCTGGGTAGTAGCCTGCTGCAATGCTTGACAACCCCTTTTGGTGAAGGTTATTATTGGATTAGGATATAGATTCCTAATACCCAATCTAAACCTCCCCTGGCACAGCTTGAGGAAAAGAGATCAATCCCCACCTCACAACAATGTCCTTTGGGTAGTTGTAGAGAGCGATAAGATCACCTCTCAGCCTCCTCTTCTACAGGACAAACAAACCTCCCATTCCTCATAGGACTTCACCCTCTAGGCCCTTCTCCAGCCCCACTGTCCTCTGGACAAGCTCCAACACCTCCATGTCCTCCCAGTAGTGAGGAGGCCCAGAACTCGTGGTGTGGCCTCACCAGTGCTGAGTGCAGGGGGACAATCCCTGCCCTGGTCCTGCTGGCCACACTATTGCTGATACAGGCCAGGATGGCAGTGGCCTTCTTGGCCACCTGGGCACTTGATGGTTCATGTTCAGCCAGCTCTCAACTAACACTGCCAAATCCACACCAGAATGAGAGGTGCTATCCAGAAGGACATGGACACACTGAAGAACTGGGGCTATAGAAACCTCATGAGGTTCAACAAGGCCAAGGGAAAGGTCCTGCACCTGGCCTATGGCAACCTCTGGTATCAATCCAGGCTGCGGCATTAACAGATGGAGAGCAGCCCATGAGGAGCCATTTTAATTTTGATTTTTGCCTCAACACTGATTGTCAGCGGCCTGTTGGGGTAAGGGTTGCACATGTGCCACTTGCAGGAAAGCCTTGTCTCTGGGGAGACTTTGCTTGGCAACAATTTCATGTCTGACATGGGACAGGCTGTCNCCCCCCCCGGGTCCTCCCTCCCTGCAGCCGTAGCTGACAATCTGCACCCAACCCTACCTGCCTCCGCTGCCATAATCCCTGCCGCGATGCTGTCCAGGGTCCCGCGCCTCCTGCCGATCACATCTCCCAGCATGTCCAGCCGCCCATGGCTGTGGGAGCTATGCCATTGGAGCCATGCCTCTCTGGGAGCTGCACAGGCTCCACAGCAGACAACGTGTACACCACACCCTCTGCTGTGTGGACATCGACAGCACCCATTGGTCCTGCTGTGGTAACACCTTCTTTTCCTCTCTGTCTCCCCTCTCNCACCAATGCATGGCAGTGGAAGGTCGGACCGGGCCAATGGACTCCTGTCAACAGGTGGACTTTGGGAGGCACCAGGAGGTATAAAAACTAACTGCATCAGGAGCTCACTGGCTTGCCTGGCAGGGCTTGCTTGGGGGAGTTTTTTGGAGACAGTTCTTTTTGTTTTTGAGGCTTTTTGGGGG
>VZRM01001186.1:33720-89397 GCA_013397955.1 Grantiella picta
AAAAGAAAGAAAAGATCCAAGCTGTAGTTTGCTCCAAAATCAGACGTTCAGTATTACTAAATGGTCCAGGACAAACCTTGCCCTGTGTAGGTATGGAGTTGTGTTGGATGACAGCATTTCATTTTACTAACATTTGATTACCAAATGCCAGAATATTTTAGTGACTAGAAAAAGCTCTAGGATTTCACTGGTACAAGCAACTCACCAAATTATCTTAGTCTTTATCATATAACACACCACAGAGGCAAAATTCCAAGCTACTTTACTGAAGATATCAAACACTACCATGCTTTGCCAGAACATAAAGAAAAGGATAAAATCAGTTTCAGCAAATATTTCCAAAATATAACTGACAAGACACTACTACCGAGCCTGTGACCTGTGGTGGGCTACCTTACTGATATGTATTGACAACATGGAACACAAAGAGTAGGTCACACAGACAGTGAATCACTAAATTCACATGATGAGAGACTTCTACTTGTAATTTACTCCTCATAGGTGTGTATCTATTCAAAAGAATGTACTTATAAACAACATCCAGCTCAAAAAAATGCTATTTTCCAGGGGTAAAACAGAAAACTGTATGACAATGGCCTGCAATTCAGATCCTTTGTGCAAGATGCAATGGTCCACTGAGCCATGGATAAGCCATATAAACAGCCTCACCGTTGTTAAACATAAAATAACTGGAAAAAGAAAACATTTTAAAAATAAAAAGCAGGAAAGAAAACCAAAGCACAGTGCCAATACAATTACTATAAGCATTCCAGTCTGAATTGAAGGGCAGATGGAAATGATGTGAAGGTCAGGTGTTCTCTGCATCTTGAAAATTTAATAAAAAATGGAAATCAATGACCTATGAACATAAAATAACTGAAAACTTTCAGTTTAAATTATATTTAAGTGCTGGGCTTGGAAATCTTGGAAATAACTGGACATGAAACATGACCATTGAAGAAAAAGCCTACAGAGATTCCAACAGTTGGATGAATGGACTGATAATTAAAACATGCCTAAGAAACTGCTAGCATCAATTGCTGACCTTGGTTTTAGGTAGTTTGAGGCACCTGCATATACATTCCTAAGAAACAAGTTGAAATTAACTGTTGAGAAATGACAAGAGAAGTCTGAAGGATCAGTCTCAGCAAGAGAGGACAGAGCAATTCATCGTAGAATCACTAGCAGCAAATGACACAAGAGGAAGGGGATAGATTGTTATCTACCCTGTGTGTTTCACATTGGCAGTACAAGATATGTCAACAAGGAGCTGTCATAAAAGGTGAGATCACCTCTAAGGACATTTCCCTCTACACAACTACTAAGCCTCTTGCTACACTAGTCATGACTCCACGAAGAGAGAATGGTTGATGGAACCTCAAAGAATGCCTTAGGAAAAAAAAATGGAACAGGAATTTAGTTCTAGGATGATACTGCAGAAGCCCTGCTGTAAATAGCTTTTCAGAACATGTAACAATTACGCTGGGTATTTACTAACCTTCTCACGGCAAATGGTAAGGAAACAATTTCTTATGCCAAATATGAAGGCTTTTCCTCTGAAAAATGATTACATATGTTTTTGTACAGCCACTCTACTCCATGCTGTACAATTCTTAGGTTTAAAAAGTATCTTGCACATAAACATTAGAAAATTTTATATTAAAAAAGACTTCCTAATTAAAAAAATTACTAACTAAAATTACCATATCTGTGTTATGAAGGATACAAAGTTGCTATTGTTACTAATAAAAAAATAACACCTTGGCACTTACATCTTTTTCTTTTTGGAGGCTGTCTACTTTTTCTTTCAGTCGTTTGCATTCATAATCTAATTTATCAGCTTTCTTGGATTCTTCAGATAACCTGTTTTGTAGTTCAACTGCCTGTGAGAACAAGAATCAATAATGTGTCTGCAAATATTAGAACAAAATACATAAGACAAAGTAGCCAATTACAATGCACCACAAGTCATGTTGTAAACAAGTGAAATAGTTACTTACAGGACATGCTAAAAACTGCTTTTGTCAGTTGTTCTGAGTTTCAGCAAAATAAGCATTCAAATATTAGGTCTCAGTATAAGTAAAAGAAAAAATGTGAACTATTTGCAGTACATCTAAAACATTAATTTAAGCTCAAGCAAGGTTTACAGAAAAAAAAAAGCTATGTAGCTGTAGGGATCAAAAAGCTTAGGAACAGCAGAAAAATCTTTCTGCATTCTGAAAAGCCTAGTGAAAAGAAAAAAACTCTGCAGAAAGCCAATTATGTACACCTTGTGTTAACTTTATTTCACAAGCCTCACTCAGAATTCAGGTAACAGTCCATAACCCGAGATTTCCTAATAATTTTTAATATACGAATATACAGATGCAGCCACAGGCTCATAAATGGTTTTCTTTATTTTGGAGAGAACCATTGTTAACAAAGCCACATGTATGCTTTCAACTACAGATCAGTAAAGAGCTCTTCAAATTAAGTGAGCAGAAATCTGAAAGCTGAGCACAATGGAAGGTAAATCAGTGAAGTCTTGCTTTTTCAAAACTCTCAGCCTTTACTAGCAAAGATTCATTCCCAGAACACTAATAAAGTTCATAATGCAGAGAGCATGAAAGCAAATAAGCTAAATAAAGACTGACCTGCAAAAGCTGAATGAAGACTCAGCTAAAGACCTACAGTTTCTTTGGATGCAATTTAAAGGAAGGCTTTTTCAAGGCTTTTGGATTACAAAGGAAGCGATTAAAGTAGTAGCCATACCTACAGTAAGATTGCCCAGTGCTTCTAACTACCTTTTATTTTCAATGTGTTCAACTACAGCAAAATAAATACAAGGCCTAAAATATGTATGGTCTTAAGACCCAGAGAAGGACTTTGCTGCTGTTGTTCATAAGTTAAAGGCTGCAAAACCAGCACAGGCCTGCATTTTCTGAGATTAAAGAAATGAAAATGTTAGATACGAAAATATTTCATTTTTCAGATGTAGCACCCATCACTGGCATTATCAGAATAATTGCAGATGTGAAAAAAGAATTGCAGGCCTTTACCAGTGATTGTGCCACCACTTGCAAAATATAAGAATTTTCACCTCAAATGGAAACAAATGCATTGATGTTTGTAATCAATCATGCTAAGGCAATGGTATGAAGAAAAACACAGCAGGAAATAAATTTGTCTTGAATTAGGACTTGTGAGTGTATAGAAAAACATACAGTTTCATGCTAATGCAGAAGATTAAAAAAAATGAACTGCCATCACATTTACTAAGCATTATCTGTGTGTGGAATGAATAAAGCAGGAATCTTGCAACAAAGAAATTAAGACATACTGTTAACTATGTATCAGAATGCACATGCACAAAGGGGCTGAATCAAAATTACAAAAAAAATTATCCTGCAATCTTCACACTTCAATTCTTTATGCTGAAATAAAGTTTCTTAGAAAAGGCTTGTGCTTGCTTTCAGAAGAGTGGAAACAAATACCATCTCTCAACCTCACCTCACAGAGACTTCTCTGTGCAGTGAAGATGCAATTTCCTTGTAGATTACTACAGGAGTTTGAATCAAGCACTTTCATCTGCATAGCACAATGCTTCTAAGCCAAAGAAATAACACTCTAATGGTGTCCCCATGAGTGGGGTTGGATTCTTAGAACACCAGACAAGACATATTCCACTACAGGAGCACACTAGCGCTAGGCAGTGCTATAACATCAGAATCTTTATATATGGCTTTCTTCTGATAGCACAGTTTAGGATTCCCAGTAAAATAATTTTGTGGCTTATGAGTCACAGGCAGGTCTCAAAAGGAGCCCAGTCTTACAGACACTGAAGACAAACACACTGAGTGTTCATTTCGAGACATCATAGCTAGGTGAAGAAAACACATCTGCCACAAGACACCTGAGGCTTATTCCAGTCTCAGCCAGTAAACAGTTTTGCACCAAACAGCAGCTCCTCATACAGGTAATCCTACCCATAAAATACAGGGAATAATGAAGAAAAGGAGTACTTTAGCAGCACAAATGATGGGACTGGCCCTTCCAAAATCCTTTTGGTTGGTAAAATAAGAAGAATCAAATGCAGATGTTGAAGTTACACAACAATATCATGTTCTCAGCTGTTTAATAGAGTGAAATATTGGACTGCCAGTAAACTGGATACTATTCAAGTGTGGAAGGCAATTCCTTTCTATATTTACTTATCCCTTTGTCCCCTTGAAATATTTTTCTTGTCCAAGCTTTTTTTTTCTGGTAAAATCCTTTGGGCTGTATTTAAAATTAGCCCACACAGGCTGAAACCAGTTGTCTTAAACAGTGAGATGGCCAAGTGCAGGGGAAAAAAAAATCTATCAAGTCTTAGGGAGGCACATTGCTCCTGGGCTTGCAATATTGTTAGTACTTGTTTCTGCATTTTATTTTCCTGTAAACTGACATACAGTCAGGGAACCCTGTGTTGTGATCATTTGATGAGGCAGAAATACAGAGCAGGCACTACTACTTTATTGAACCATGCTCTGTCTGGCCCTGTAACAAGAATGCCCAAATGAAATCATATCCCTGTAGTATAGAAGCAGAGATAAAGTAAAGCACATCTTTCACCTTTACAGAAACAGCATCACGTGGCACTTGGATAAGCAGGAGGATAAACAGATGCCTTTCACTCCAGAGAGTGTGCTGGTTGACACATTTTGTACTCCACTGGGTGCATATAAACAACAAGGACGACTCTTCTTAAGTGGAAAAATTCGGATATATCAGACAAACTAGAACCTTTAAAAAAAGGGGTTACTTAACCACAGAAATAATTTAACTCAGCTGTGGTGTGCTCCTCACTGCCGGAAAACTCTAAATGAAAAGTGGATACCTTTTCTAAAAGGAGAGGCTCTAATTCAAGCCCTGCTACTGAATATGAATTTGGTATAATTTTAGAAAAAAAACCCACTTGACATCTTTGAGTTTTTAAATGCAAGAAATACTGCTTTTTGACAAAGTAACATAAACTTGTAGTAATGACAATAATTGCAGGAAAGGAGGACAAAGATAGCACCTACAAAACACGACAGTCTTCTAAAAAGTGGGGTATTTTTCATAGTCTCTTTTTAACTTTGAGGTATTGCCCATGTTATGAAGACAAAGTGTTGAACAATACAGAGTACTATGGCATTGATGATGCCTGTTCTCACCTGTCTCTTGTATGTTTCCAGCTGACTGCGTGCTGCATTGGCCTTCCTTAGTTCTTCCTCCAGGCTCACGGTATTTTGCATGTACATTGTATTCTTCTCTTCTAAAAGCTTCACTTGACGCCGCAGATCGCCCAGATCCTCCAATTTCTTTTTGTATGACTCTACCTGGCTTTCTAACTTGGCTACTTTATCAGAAGAATGCCTGAAAGGACAGATTTGTATAAAATTTGAACTCTCAAAACTAACAAAACTAACAGAATTTCAAATGCTTCTTCACTGTTTTTTCTTAATGCAGAAGACATTCTAAGACATCATTCAGAGAACAATAAAGCAATCATATCCTCCTATTGCTGACATTTTCACTGTTAAATTGTCTGTTTTCTTCCCATAACTATTTGTAAACTCTAAAAGCTGCTGCTAAAAGTTCTTTTAGGCCCTATCCCTCCTCCTAACACAAATTTTTTATCTGCTTCCAAATCTTAAAATAATAGTTAAACCAATCTCATTCCTACCCATTCCCTTTCAATTCTAAATTATCTTCTGTCCTAAATTTTTCAAGGGTAAGGAATACAAGTTTCTGCCATTCAATTAATTTTAATGATAGCCAGGAGTAAACTCGTAAGATCCATCTCCTAGGCAAATTACACTTGGTGACACAGAAGAACCATCACAGTTTTGGAACTTGATTCCTTCTTTAAAAAAAAAAGGAAAAAAGAAAAAGAAACCAGGTTTCATTCAGAGCTTTTCAGAGTTTTATCAATCTATTTGCCTGCAATGCCAGGGCAGCAATGGACCTCACCTCCCACAATGACCTCTGCTACCATTACTGTCCCTAGTTTCATTTTAGAATCAACCTATTTCCAGACCCAATTTCCTGTGAAATCCAGGGAATCTCCCACTGAATTGATGGGTCAGTTTATGGGACATTGAGGCAAGCCAACTCTGTTTAACCCTCAGTGAGATGCAGGATCTCTCTCTTGGGGACAAGGAATTGCTCTTTGAACCCATACCACCCACACAGCTTACGCAGCCTGATGGGTTCATTCCTTATATTAATGACAAAAGGGATAAAGACAGATAGCTTTGGTAGAAGCCTGCTGTGAGTCAGGAATGGCAGTATTAAGTAAGCCTTGCTGGAGAGAACAGGTAACTGTTCCGAATAACCCATGGCCGCAAGCTGTCAGTACTGAAAAATTATGTTCCATAGTAAAAGTGGCTGTCCCACCCTACAAAGCCCTAGTGTCATCAAATCATGACAACTTTCACTGCTAGAATCCAGTGGCAATGAGAGCTGCAACAGATGTTGTTCATACTAACATTATATGATAAACCAAAAGCACCACCCAAAGTGCAAACAATGCAAACCCAGGAAAGGAAACATCCTTGTTTCCTGATGAGAATACATGCCCAAGACATGATAAAGGTGAATATTGCATATTCAAGGGATCAGTGAGTGCCCTATTATAACCATAAATTGGCATAGAATTGCTATATTTACTAAAGTTATTGATTAGGTACACAACAAGCAACTACTTTACTCAAGCAGAATTGTGTGTTGGTCTATGTACTTAAACTGGAAGATATAGAAGAACCTTAGCATTGAAAGAGTGTTTAATATTTAAATTATTTAAATAAAAGATAATGCAGATTAAGTACACAAATTATGTAGATTAAACATTAGTAGTTAAAAAAGGGCTGGTTAATGGAACCAAATTTACCTGAGTACATCTATCTCATCCTTCAAAGACTGAGCCTCCTCTGCCAATGTAGTAAGCTCTTCTGTTTGTTGTCTCAATTCTGCAATTTCCTTTTCTAGTTCTTCACAGCGTATTCGATAGTCATCTTTGGCAGCTTCTAATCTGTAGGAATGAAAAAAAAACAGAAAATAATTTCTCATCCTGAGCCACAGGTACCATTCCTCATCATCATCCCCTCTAAAAACACGTGAAATGGCATCCTGCTGCAGTGAAGGAAAACAGCAGCCCAATGTGCTTATTCAAAATGCAAATACAGATTGATTTTATTGATGCTCCCAATTTAGTAGTAGTCTTTCTATAAAAATTCACAAGTAATACATGTTCTCACAAAGACAAATACTGAGGGTTTTTTTCTATAACAGTAGTTTTCCACAATGGAAGCTCAGGCAGAAATTTTCACCTTTTTTCATCTTGTGACATATAGTTTGAATACGACATCTTTATTCTAAGATTTTGTTCAGCTGTCCAACTCATCTACACCTCCAACATATTGACCTGATTGTCTGATGTTATAAATGCCATAGCCCTCTTATCAAAGTGGGTTTATTTATTTGCTCATAAAGAACCTGTGCATGCCCAGTACATTTGAAGAACCAGGTTATCTAGTTAGCAAGAAAAGAACTCTGACCGAAGTTGTTGTAATGCACGGCTTGCATACAGCATACACAGGCAAAGCTCCATTAACCTGGCAGTGAGCAAAGGGAATAGAAACTTCATCCAAGTATTTTGAATGAATGGAAGAGGACACAAGCTGGAACACAGTGTCCTACAGAGATTTTGCTCTGAAATTAAAACAAAACCAATCCAGGACAGAAGACAAGGGCACAAGTACAAAAAAAATATTCAAGGAGTCCAAAAAGAATCTGCATGAATGGAGACAGGAGGAAATCTTTAGGTTATCTAAACCAGACACAAAGATTAGGATAATGATAGACTGGAACTGTCAAAGGACAAAAAGGCAAGACTAGGAGGAAAACTGGTGTACCATACTGGGCAGCAGTTAAGCTGCACATATGTCCTACTTGATCAGGTAGAGCTGAAACAACACATACAAATCGTCCTTAGAAGGTATGTGCTATGAAGAGAGGGGAAGGAGGTAAAGGAGACCGGGAATGAGTCTCACATGTGAAAAGGGTTTAGAATGACCTTCAGAACCTGAAACCAGAGTAAGAGGCAGTGCAGACATTGAACATTGAGACAAAATCTGCTCAAACAGTAACTGATACCAGACTCAGGCAGGAATCATTGCAGAACATGGAGATGAATCAGAAGAGACAAAAGGGGTCATTATCATTATGCTATTCCTTTACATGGTAGCTGTATAAAAAGCAGAAATCCAGGCACTATTTGTTGTGAAACAGAAACACTGAATGTTTTTCAAGAAACTGATGGGAAATGATATGTCAGAATAAGGAGGAAAGGAATTGGAAAAATAGCAAAACAGATGAAAAAGGAAAGTAACATCGCACATATTTTAGAATTCAAAAAGGGCAATGAGAAAACAGCAAAACAAAAACTGGCAGTGTAAAGAAATACCGTAATTTCACTGACAAAGGAGAGGGAAAGTATGGCAAAGAGAATGAAAAGGTGATGATGAAGTGAGCCAGCTTTCTTCAGCAGAACAGGCTTACACAGCCTGAAAGGAACAGTCAAAAGGACCAGGAAGGATATTTAAAGAGGAACTGTATTTTCACATATTGAAGAAATGTAAATAAAATGCAGAGTTCATATGTGGATAATGTCCATCTTTCATCATCTATGAAATCTGTTTTCAAATTCAGAGAAAGACATATTTCACTATGTATATAATGCCACTGGCAGTACAGCCTGTAGCAAACTTTCATTTAGGAATTGCTACACCATAAAAATACAATCAAAATAATTTGCATAAAGGAAAGCATACTACTTTTCATTCTCACTGACTTTACAAAACAGGGGTGAAATGACTGCACACAAACATTTAATTCAAAGTAACTCCCAGCAGAGTGGCACATAAGGCATTTCAGCATTAAGAAATTGTGCTTTTTTAAATGATGGAGCCTGGAAAGAGCAAAATTATAACATATACATCACTTCAAAAACTGTACTACTGCGGTTATATACCATCCATTATACTAATTCACATTTGCCAGCAGAACCAGAAGTATCTAAGTCACCTCTATTGCCAGCTACAAACAAACAATCTAACCAAGTGTAGCTTTTCTACCTGAATGTTTCCTCTTGGAGCTGTTCTAGTTGTGTCTGCAGCTGCAGGTGTCTACGACCTGCAGGACTGTTGGGATCTTCAATAGAATCAGATTGATTTAAACGTTCCATCAAAATCTGGTTCTCAGCAAGCAGGCTGCTCTTCTCCTCTTGGAGCGCTGCAACCTGTTGTAATAAAAATATGAATAGGAATAACTAACCTACCCAGATCCAGAGAGCAATATTTTTTCCCTTTTCATAATGAAGTATCAACAGAGCCCACAAACAGAAACATGCAGGCTTCACTAATCACATTTCACAAGAACACACTGTATCATTTAACAGGTGTTCAATTGCTATGTGATCTAAGCAAGGTATTGCAACGTTAGGGCAGAGTTACCACTCAGGAAACATAATTATTCTTTAATGTATTTTGTACAAGCATTTAAAGAAAAAGTCTTTGTTATGACAAAAATTAATTTTATTATAATAAAATCGGCATATTTTCCCTATAAATAAATAAAACCATCTGCAAGCAGGCCTGAAACAGGAACACAGTCGCAAAGATAACTCAGTTTCCACTAACACTGTGAAAACAGGTAGTAGTGCAAAGAACCCAAAGTGCTACAACAGCTAAAACATGGGTTCATGTATCAACTACGACACACAGATCAGCCTTATTAATTCCAAAAGTTACTGAACTGCAAGAGCCTGAATTAATAGTCGAAAGTAAGGTTGTAATAGCAAGGCCTTTCAGAGCTCCCCCTTACACTCCTCACATCTTCCCGAAGACCATGACTGACTTACAGTAAGACTTAGTCTAAACATTTACACATCTAATAGTCTATTGCAACTTCTGACTGGGCTTTAACTCTTAACTGGAACTGCTACAGCAGCACAACTTGTATTGGTTCTCCATGACAAGAGTTTTACCATGCAGTTCAAACAATTCCTACCTGAATGAAAAAAGGTTTTGCTAGTATGAATCATCTTAATACTGGCAACATGGCAACAAGATACAAAAACAATGACATTCATTCTGCTAGCACAAGTGAAAACAAAATAATTACTGTGTCATTTTCATCTCCCTTCTAAAAATTATGTTTCTATGCTATACTACTTATTTTCAGCCACCTGTAAGTTAACACATCTTTTTCTCACTTCAAAATTGATATGGACACTATAGCAAACTTACCTGCATATCTAACTCATGACATCTCTGAGCAATTTCTTCTTTTGTTGCAAGTGCTTCATTTAATTCTTCTGTAGTTTTCTTCAGCTACCATAAACAGCAAACATTTACATTTTCATCACTCTCTGTGATCCATTAAAAATATTCTGAACTACATGTCTGTAAAATTATTTTTACATTTAGGTAATATATTAAAGCTTTTAAAAAATGAGCAATTCTGCTCTTATAAAGAAAAAAAGAAGTAGATGTGAAAACTCTTTAGTTTGTGTATTAGTAAAAAGGAAATGTACCTGAAAGTAGTATTTGCTCTTACATTAGAATTACTACATTTGTTCTATAAACTGAGTCAAAAAGTCCTGAAAAACTGGGTCTGAAGAACTTAACAAATCTCTACACTGAAAAAAATTGTTGATACCACTTTTCTTTACAGATGTAAAGAGTGCATAATTTCAAATTTTAATCTGCTTTTGAAATACGGAAAGGACTGGAAGGTGAAATACAGGGAATGGACAGTTAGGGTAAAATCTTTCTAGCCACTGGAAGCTACTTTTAGTGCACAACAGGAGTGAAACTAACATGCTGACAGAGAAACCTATCTCTCTGAAAAAGGGCACTGAACCTTGTAAGCTGTGGGAAATATTCAGATACTTCCCTTCAAAGGCTCAGTGTTTACAGATATGTATCTCACTAGTTTGCAATTGAATGAAACATAAAAAACAGCTACAAGAAAATTGGTCTGATAAAATAGGTGCATGCATGTTACGTATATAGATACATATGTACTATTATATATGATGACTTTTAAATGGGCTTTCTCAAACAGCATCATCATACTTTACATTTGCAAGTTAATTTCTCATAGGCCTGTTTACACACAAAAATTTATTTCGTCTGCCAGAATTCACGTATTTCTGCAGAGAAAGCATGATGGAAGAATACTGTGAGCACCACTGCACTATTCTTCTTCTCAATTATAAAAAAACTGAGGAAGCAGGACAGTGTTACCATGAGGATAAGCTAGTAAAAAGAACAATTGGATTTGTGTATCTTTTAAATATACAAGACCAGGAAGAACTAAATTTGAAAACTTATCTTCTATATTGCAGCACTTTCAGGATTCCCATAGAAGCAGGGGGCTTTTAAAACAGACTTTGGAAGTAGGAACTCACATAAAAATATTTGTTCAAATACTACACATTTTTTATCTTTCTTTTGCCATACCTAAAGATTTGTACCAATCTGCAGTTTTGCTTCATTATGTCATAATGCTAGACTGGTTTTTCAAACTAACTTTTTTATTTCCTTTAAATACACAATAGGACCAAACCCAATTTACAAAGCTAAAGGACTTGAAATACTAAAATTTAGTTTTCCTCTTCTTGTTTAACTTTGCCACAAAACCCTTTCATGATTAAAGAAAAAAAAAAGACAGAGTTCTTAATATGAAGAAAAAAAACACTGGCCACTGATACGCTATAATTGAAGGAAAAGAAACATCTAGTCTTAGATACCTGCCGATCAAGGTCAACGTAAGCATCGTTTCCAACAGAGACTGGAGACTCTTTACTCATCAACTGCAATTAGATTACACTGGATTAGAAAAAGCAAAGATTTACCTTTATATTAAGCTTCAATGAAATACTAAGCTGATTTTTACTTTTGGGAGCTTTAATCTGAATTAATTTGAAAGTTTTTAACTTCATTTTTATATTTGAAATATTCAGAAACAAGAATAAAAAACATCTTCATAATTGGTAATATTTAGAGTGCAATAAAAGAAACCTTACATCACCTCTTTTTCTTTTGACAATGCTTATTCTTTATCTATGATGAAGGCTATAGTACTTTTTTTATTGCAGGGGCATTGGACTTATAGTAGATATCAACACACCATGCAAGACCTGCCTTTAATTCTTCTGTGTTAGTGAGTGGTTTTCATGTTTCCATTACCTGGATGTTAACATCAATTTATTTATTTCACTAAACCCTGGGATATAACTCTCTCAACTAATAGTGCAAACCAAAGATGATAAAAATTCTGCTCTGCAATTGTCTATAACTTTTGAATTTTAAATGAAATTCTGTAATGCACATTCTTGAAATGAGTACTACAATTCTTTGTGTACTATTTTATTGCAGGAATAGCTGATAATGTTTTGACCTAGAATACCAAAAACACTCCAAAACCAAACCAACAAACCAAATGGAAAAAGAACCCAAACCAAACCCCCAACACAAACTCCCAAATCAAGTCCCACAAAACTGATGTGCTTAATAAATACAGAAAAAAGCTGGTAAGTTTTCTTTTAGTAACCTAATGATCTGTTACACCGGATGGTAAAAGTGAAATCAAATGTAGCAGAAGTTGTAACTCAGTGACCTCCCCCCACACACCTCAAACAAAGATACAATGGTAATGTTATTACTAAAAGTTGTAAAATACAAGCAGGAACAGTCTTGCAAAAGAAAAATACACTGTAACTATCTCAAAATGCATCATTACAGAATGGCACTGATGGTTCCTGTCCAAACACAAAATATTCTAAGATCTTTCCAATTACGTGATTCATGTAAGTTACAATTTAAAAGGCTCTATCATAACCAAAATCAGGACAAGATTTCTTCCCTAGAATGTCCTGTCTAGCCTGGTAATTCTCTCCAGAGACAGTACTTCCTTTAGCCCTTCCAGGAATCAGTGTCTTTGCATTGTTTTCCTTAGCAAGGTTTTTGGGTTACATTGAACAGAGCCTTTACTTCTCAATCCTGTCTGTTTATATCACTGTGTACAAGTGAAAAACCTCTCTTTGACATTTACATGGTTCAAACATACACACATTTCTCTTGCCTTCCCCATTTCCTTAATCGGGTTTTAGCTGCATAATTTATATCAATCTCTCTCCTCAGACCTTGACAATGTTTGCAAATTTCTTCCATTTTGTCTACATCTTTACAATGACAAACTACTCCAAGATGAAGCATTGCATCAAGCCCAGACTCTCCATAAAAATAATTAGAAAGTCCCTAGCCTCAGAGCTGTCTCCTGAAAAATGAAGTCTCATCTTTTTCATTACCATATATAATGGCATTACAAACTTGCCTTCAATTTAGGGCCCTGTTTTCTAAGATGATTATCATTTAAACAAAATCTCCCAATCCCTTCCTGCTCTGTCATGTTCACACACACTTCAATTACAGCATTTCACCAGCTTTTCCAGATGACTAACAGGGATACCCCCTATTAATCAAATACTGAACTCCTCTCACTATTTTATATCCCACAATGCTGTTCACAAACATATTTTAGACATGTGCTCACAAACACACATGTTCCTGCTAAGCCGGAACTTTCCAACAGGCAAATCCCATGCTGCATGCAGCCTGCAAGGGTGTACAACATGTCCCTAACAGCCACCACTCCTTTGTGGCCCTAATACAACTTCCTCTTTGAAAAACCAGCTCAACAGACCTGTCCAAGACTTAAGAGTAGAAGGAATACAAGCGACCATATAAACCCACTAGAGGCCACTGTGGTGTCATTGCTTTCTGTGACTTGCTGTAAAGCAGGCCAAGGCCAATAAGGTAACCCCTATTTTCTTCAATGAGTTTTGCCATCTCTCCCAAAATATCCTGTCCTTAAGAAATCTTACCAGAAATGTCTAGAGAAGAGGACATCATCTGGAGCAGGATTAGGAAGTGGAGATACACAGTCTGAGTGCACCATGAATGCTACACAGCACTTGTGAATTTCACTCCATGGGGCACATTAAGAATGTCATGTGAAGTGTGAATGAGGCAACAAGGCCAAGAGCCACAGATACATCTGCAGATGACTGACTCAATGTAATAGAAAGCACCTTGCAATTGGATGGTCTGTGGTATGGTGGGAATGCTAAAGACGAAATTTAAAGGATTGTTTTGTGTCCAGTATCACAAGCAGACAAAGAACAGGAAGGAGATTGCCAGATAACTCAAAAGAACATACAGGAATCCAATTTCTGATAATCAGTTAACAATAAAGTTAAGAAGCAGGGTGCAAAGGTAGAGTTATCATGGCAAAGGAGTGCTCCCATCTTTTCCCTATACATCTCTCCACACACTGTAAAGGACAATAGTTAATGCAAGAACATACCTTAGCCATGCTCTGCTTCTGCATTGCCTGTACATGGCTTCTCCCCACTTAAAAGCAAAAACTCTACCATAAATAGCACCAATAGAGCACAACTCCACCCACCTGCCCAAACTTCTCTCTCTTCAGTCAGATTTTCTGAAACTTTCAAGGAAAGTTTTACTGAATGCTATGTTTTAAGATTCCATACAGACAGTTATGTCAACTTTAAATACACACTACACCTTCCACCCACCTAAAAAATATAAGGTAAGAAGCTTGCCTAGTTGCCCCTATTCTTCACTTTGTTTCTGGTCAATCAACATTCTCTGATATTACAGAAATTTAGAATTGCAAAACTCTCATTTAATCAGTTACCTGCTCAGTGGCACGTCAACTCTTTCTGCACTATTTATTACTAATGTTACAATACTAGTAGTTTGTTAAATTTTAATTTTTAAAGCAAATTTCTTCATTGTTTTCTGCTATATATCTCCTTTACTTAGAAGATCACATTAAGAAAAAATTCACTAAATACTGATGTAGTTTCAGTACTTCACATGAAACCTGCAAGCATGATAGTAGAACGTGTGGTCTTGAGATGCATGGATCAATGGCAAAACTTTTGAGTGTACTTAGAGGCAAACTTTACTTAATTTGTATTTCAAATGAGTCAAAAGAATAAAAAGCAGAAAGAAGTGGCCTTCTCATTTTCCCTTCAAATCTGTAAGTTTTCTTTTTTTCAGGACCAGACTACAAGGGGAATAAAGGTTGACTTCACAATTTTGCAGTACTGGAACTGGCCTTCATTTCCAAACTCATCACTTAGCTTAAATATAGTACTATCACCTATTTTCACATGTAACTACAATGGAGTACACTGTGCAGAGATTATAAAAGGGAAACAAAAAAAACTGCCTGCAGTTTCAAGCAATTGCATTAGACCTCCACAGGAGAAAGAAAAGCCTGTTAAAAGCTTCCAACAGTGAAATAAACTGACAACTAGCATTTACTGCCATGTTCTTTCTCTGGTTTATTTTGCACAAAGGTCAGTCTGGATTTTAAATGGTGCAATAACCTGAACAACATGATAATTGTTACAATTTTCACAGTTTTATGAGAAGCAGTTGTCATTCCCTAATAATCTTTTACATCTATATATTTTCATGCTCATAGCTTCGGTATAATATCTTACATAATACTTGTAGGTCTGCTAATCCTATATTATTAAAACCTTCATTTTTAAACTTCCATTATAAAATGTGTGCAAGCTGTGTTGTCATGGATACATAAAACTTAGGGAAGGGGTAAAACTATCACAAAACCTGCATGCATGAATAACCTGAATTACCAAAGCTTTTTTTCCCCCTATACATGATTTTGCAAACACAGCTGCTCTACTTAGTTGATGATTTTAAAGTCCATAACATTTGCTGTATCTCAAATGTGTCTTCTACAGTTGATAGCATTATATAAGCTCACTTAAGTTCCCTCAAAACAATGTCAAAATTGAGCTTCTGAAGTTAGGGTTCTTTTCCTTTTTAAAACATCTTTATGTTAGCTTTTAAGAGTCAATGCTATGTATGACACTGTATATCCTTTTAAGCAGCTGGATTTCTTTGTCCTCCAGCTGATACTCAGTCTATCCTCCAGTTTATCTATTGACAGACCAAATAAAATGCTTTTATATAATTTCCTATTTAAAATTAATTTTACTTCACACAAAATAAACCTTTAAACAGCCAGGACAAAATACAGGTGGGAAAAAAACCCATAGACCAAACAGTGGTAGTAACAAGGTTGGTGCTACCCCAGACAGTAAGCACCTTCTCCTATGCACCCCAGAAGTCTTGAGACTACTCCTGGCACTGTTCTGACCCTCAACTTGACCTGCACAGAGAGCTGCTAAGGATCAAGTTTAGAGATGTTCTAAACAACAAAGGCAAACCCACTTGTTTACCTCAACTATCACCTTCATCAATAATGAACTTGGCTACTCTGGAAAGAGACTTAGGAAAATAACAGCAGAATTCCAAAGGGGAGAGGGGAAAAAAGAAAATACATAACAGCCAAAATAAATTCTTTAAGAAAATACTTTAGGCCTTTAAAAAAATCTGAAAATTAGAAATAAAATGTTATATTATATTATGCACATATTATGCATATTAATATATTCAATCTTATATCTTGTGCACAACTTGCATTTTGATACCTATATCTGCAGATTAGCATCTAAGTGGTAACCATACAACAGATCAATTAGACTACACTAAAAAACTAACAGAAAAGCATTGTTTCATTTATAAAACCTTTACATAGCACAAGGCATATTTTAAACATTAAAAAGAGTAAAGAAAAGAAATGGTGAAGAACCGCGAGTTACTAAAATGCTGCTTCTTCCATTGAAAAATCAGCTTCTTCGTGCAAAAAAATTGAGAAAACTTGTTCTGTTGTGCCTCATGAAATACTTTCAAGAGTAAGATGATTTATTATAACCAAAGAAGCATCACAAAAAAATTGTATGTGCTCAGTTGAAACAGAAAAAGGAATTACATAATACATCATTAAAGCTTAGAGAGGTCTTCTGACACACCTAATTTTGAAGAGTACCTGCAATGTCAAATGCTTTGAAATGTTTGGATTAGGAGGCACACCAACTTTTCAAATGTGCATATATAGCTGATTTCCTACATACTGCTTTTTCTAAGTGACTTGAATTCTAAGAGTTGCTAAGAGTCCAAGAAATAGAAAAACCTCCTTGCAAAATCCCATGAACTTTCACCTATTTAAAGACTTCTCCCATGTCAATCTGTGCTGGCTATGATTTAACTCCGAGAAAAACGATCTCCATAATTTTGCCAGGCACTGAAGTGAGACAGGCCTGTAACTGACAGCATGTTCCTTCTTTCTCTTCTTGAAAACTGCAATAATATTTGCCAGCTTCCAGCTGACTGGGACCTCTGCAAACCCGAAGCCCACCGAAAAATAATGGAGAGAGGCCCTGCTCTCAAAGTGTGTCAAAGTTTGAGACACTTTCTCACCTCTTCATTAAGCACTTGAGATGCTCCTCAATTGGTCCTGAAATGGCATTGATTTCTAAGCAGCTTGTAAAGTAGCATTAAAATCATTCAGAACTCTGCCAGTAGCTGAATAGTAAGCTTTTTGATTCACTGAATTTCAAAAATCTGTTCCAGAAGAACAGATCCTTCCTCTATGATTTCTTTCTACTTCTACTCATCATCTCCGAGAAAGGGCACAAACACCGAAGAAGTTCAAAGTTTAGTCATCAAATGCTGAAAATTGTGGGATGCTTCAAGTCTAGCTATTTTATCTAGTGAAGGAGACTTTTATAAAAATCAAATAGGTTTTCAACAGAAAGAAGGAAGATAAAAGGAGGTTTTCTCTTTCAAGGTGGTGCATAACACAGTGATGCTAAAATTTGGGTTTTATAAAAAATGCCAGAAAAATCCACCAAAACCCTGTATATTACAGTTTTAAAACTTACAAAGAAGTAAAATATCGCAAAACCCCAGCAAACTGGTGCTTGACAGCACTGACTGGAAGAGGATTTAGATATTGATTCTTTTGATGTTCATTTCAAAAGTCCTCTCTGCTATGTTATAAACAGCTATCCACACAAAGACAACCAAATGTATGACTGCATGGATACAGCACTGGTCAAAGTGATGACAGGAACAGACTCCCCTGTAGGCTCACTGATCTCTCTTTCTCTATTCAGACCTTACAGAGATGAGAAACTGCTCTAAAGCTCAATGTAGAATTTAGTTTCTCTTGTTCAGGTTCAAAAGAAATGGGATTACTAGTGGTTTCCTACTTTCCCCAGTGGCCTATGCTGCAATGACTGATAGGCATTTCTCTTACAGGCACTTTGGACTTAGAAGTCACACGGGGGCTTCAGTAGCTAACACTGTGGTTTTGATTTACCACAGAAAAGCACTTCTATAAATTGTACTGCAGTATACTCACTGACTTGTAAAAACATACCAGCCTATTGTATTATTCCTATATGTTCATATTACATTTCATTAGCCCATTCATGACACTGAAGCTGACAAAAGAAAACGGTTATCCAATTCTCTTTCTTTACACTTGTTTACTAAATTAAAAGAAATATTTTAACAGTTTATTAAGTATTGCAGTTTTAAGGTACAAATTTGACAAAATTCTACAGTAACTGGTTATTCATAAAAAAATCAATCTAGTACACTTCAGGATTCACAGGGTGGGGAAGGTAAAGGGAAGGGAACCCAGTATCAAAAATATCTAGAAGTTTCAGTCTTCTAGATTTAAAGAAAAGTGGGACATTCAACCACAGTTCCTTAACATAAAGTAAGATTTTTCAAAGGAAAATTTTATCTAAGGAAATTTTTCACTGTAAAATGGCGAAATCTATGCCCCTTATTTTTTTTTCTTCCAACTAAGTTCTTCCTAAGTGGGAAAACACATACTACTGTAAAATACTGAAAGGCTGAACTTTTACACACTGTGGGCATCCCAGCATACCTCCTGAATGGCTGTCATGACAACATGTTGAACTGATTCTTCCATCATCATTATGGTCTGGATGTACTCTGAAAATAAAAGCATTCTGAAATGTCAATGCTGAAACTCACGTCATAGAAGGTAAGATCAGAAGATGCATCCTTCCCACAAAATGACTAGGTGCCATGGATGACACTGAAATCCATAATTACCAACAAGATTTTACCATGAGTCTGTTCAGACATAAATCCAGGCTTATCTGAACTCTACAACAATGAAAAAAGTACATGATTACCTTTTTTCCCCTCCCGTGGCATCTCACACTTCTGAAATAATTACTTGTATCCTTTTCTCACTTTGTTCCTAAACTCTTCAGGGTCTTCAACCCATGCACAGGTTGTCCTTTTCCATAAGTGCAACAATAGTGGCCTGCCTTCTTACAGCATCCTCATTTCAAAGCATTTTCATGTTCTTTCTTGGTTTTCATTTTTACTTCTGTACTACATAAATTAAGCCCCCCTCCACTTTTTAAGTCCTCAGCTACCTGTAGATGTGAGCTACACAATAGATACCTTGTAAGATGATACAGTAGTCAGAAGAACAAATTCTGAAATTTAGACTAAGTCAAGGAGTAAATTATTTGCCCAGTATCACATGGTTTCCAGTCAAATATATCCATTTTACTCTTTTAATGATGTGATTAAGAGAAAGATGCTGGGAAGAAGTCCCCTTCAAGTGGTTAATTAGCTCATGCTGAATCTCACTCAAAGTATATAAAATTAGATTGTTCTGATATATCAAATATGCATTTTTAATGTCCAGACTGAAAGAGTAAAGGGGACACAAGAATAAGGTATACTTTCCACCTGATGATGACAAATAGTCATCAGAAGGAAGGAAGATAATTTTTCACAAAGTAGAGATGACAGGAGGCTTAATAAACCAGTTACTTATGTACTCATGGAAGAACACTACCTCTATTTTAATCAATAGAATAGCCAGACCATTTCCTAGTTGAAAGAATAAAGGTAATTTCAGAAGGATAAACTAAAGTGATTTAGTCACCTAAAAAAAACTGGTAAGGGGAAACTAGCTGTAAAAGTTAAGAGGCACCAAGCAAAAGGAAGACAAAAGGCCTGAAATCTTGGCAGCCATCAAACCCAAAATGAGTTAAATCTTGAACAGATATTTGGTGCAACTGTAATGTAAATACAGCAAAAAAGGTCATATTTTCTACACATCTATTTTTCTCACACATTACGACATTTCCTGTTTCAAGTATATATAATAAATGTTTGCATTTGCTGTTACCTTAATCTGGACTGAATTAAGTGTAATTTAAGGTAACTGGGTAACAAAAAAGAACCTGAAGCCCAGGCAAGTTTAGAACATGAGATGTGGCACACTTTAACAGACATCTCCATTGTTCATCACATCCTCTGTGGCATCTTCAAGAAAGATGAATGGGTCTCTATTGTATTTATGCAAGTCAAAATTACAGTCAGTGCCATGGGAGTAGAGAGGCCAGAGTCTCTTTCAGAGACTGCTGAAGTGGGATTCAGTTATCTGGCAAATGGCCCGAAGTGACTTTTTGGACGTCCTTATGATATCATGCTCCATCCTCATCTACTGCCCAGAAGGGCATGGTCACCAGCATTTCTTTTTCCTATTTGCCAACCCCATAGAAATGTCTCAGAAACTACAGTATCCCAGATCACACCAGACATATCTTCAGACCACGTACCAGCCACACTGATGGCTTTTGGCCATGTAGTAATATGATGCCTGGAATGCATTTCTAAAATCAAGAGTCACACTGAATAAGGCAATAATAATGTTTTTCCATTTTTAGTTGTCCCTATCTACCTCATAAATGTTTGAAAGGTGTCCCCAAGAATCTTTTTCTTTGTAGACTGATTTTTTAGCTCAGCAAACCAAAATTGAAAACAGGTATGTTGGAAGTAAATTCGGTTCCAGTCTGGGTCTCCAAAAGTAGTGAAGCTTACAACAGAACAACAGTTATTATCTGTAGGACAAAATAATGTCATCATTTAAAAAAAAAATCATCTGTTTCTGACAGAAACCCAAGAAATAAAATTTTTCTCCTTGCAAAATAAGCAAGAAAACATGTTTTCAAAATTTATTACCTTGCTTCTGTTCACAATTCACAGCACATCCCAAAATAAGCTGAAGCATTCTCCCAAGCTCTGCAGCATCAGCATGCTCTCCAATCAGGTTAACATCAGGAAGGGTGAAGTCATTTATCTGTTGCCCTAGAATCTGCATAAAGACCAAGTACATGCATGGCTATATCACTGCACATATACATACCCACGTATTTCACAGAAAGATGATTCAAAATTGACAAGAGCAATTCACTCTTACTTTAATATGGATTGAATATACATTTAAAACAAACTAAATTGCATAACACCTAACATCCCACTATTAAATCATACTGTTTGATACAAATAATATTTGGGAGAAGACAAACATGACTGTCTCAACTCACAAGCAACTACCAGATAAACACTTAGCAAGATTCCTTTTCTTCAGATAAGAAAGCTAACGAAAGCAGGCCATCACATGGCTAATTAATTTTTGTAAAGCATTCAATTAAAAATAATCCAACTAAAAACACCTCCTGTAGCAAGACATTTCTTATGACTAGAAAGTCATAATATTAAATATTTCACCTATACAATACACATATCTAACACTGACAGATGACAAATACAAGACAGTAAAAAACTCAGATTACTAGGCCTCACACTTTCAGCAAATTTAAGGATAACTTAAATTATCGTAATCTTACAGCTAAGAAAGCTGTTCCATGGAAGAGAATCTGAGGTAGTAGTACAATGATATGTAATTGAACAGCCCACATGCAGAAAGAAAGAAAAAAGCCCTGCAAAACAAAAGGCCATGTGACTCACAATTAGTGTTATCTGATTTATCATTAAAGATCATTAAGGGCTAATGATTGTCAGTAGAAGGAACTAGACAATTCTGCTAAATTGCTCCTTACTGAACAGAGGGTTGAAAATATGAATATGAAATCTGGAATGAAACACGTCTCTGACACATTAATTGCAGATAAAAAGAAACTGTAACTTCTTAAACAAGGAAGAATACAATGCCATAAAGAAACAATGACTATAGAGAGAATCTGTCATGTGTTTGCTGCATGCTCTTTTTTGCACAATAACCAAGAAAAACAGAAATCAGGTTAAGGCATTTACAAAAAACACAGTGTATATGAAGAACGCAAAGAAAACAAGCCATCATAAAGTTTAGTACAGTTGGGCTTTCTGGAAGTGTTGTAGTTTTGTTCTTGTTATATATGGTGTGCTTTGTGCTGTGGAACGGTAAGATTTTTAAGCGGTTTTCTCAAACAATTAACTTCAACACCACTAAAACTATCTGTATACTTTAAAGGACACAGATTCACTCTTGTTGGAAAAGACTTCCTTTATATCATAAGAATTCTGTGAATGCATCAAGCACAATGGAAAATATTACCATTGTATATAGAGTGCAATAATACACTCTATAAAATACAATACTTTCTTGAATCTGATATGTATTTATATATTGATCTGTAATTCCTGAATTTCTTCAAATATAATGCTTAAGTTAACAAGACTACAATGATTTCATAGTTACTGACAATAAAACTGCTGCTGAAGAAAGCTGAAGGGAAAAGGCAAACTGGCAGGAATTATGAAGAAGTCAAGGATGTGAAAGTGTGAACACAGAGTTTGAAATAAACATTAGAAAAAATTAATTATTAAAAAAACACTTAAAACCCTGAAAGAAATACAAAAGTGAAAGACAGACTCTAAAATAACTATCTTGAGATGAAAAAGAACATTTAAACCATCTTAAAAAAACAAAAATAAATTAAGTTTACAAAAAAAATTTAAAGTTTCAGTTTCAGAGAAGCAGAGTTCTGCAGCAAGATTAACTGAGACATAACACAGCATAAAAGCTATAAAGAGTTAACTTAGGCTTGTTCTTCTATTCTTGAATTGACAAAGACAGCAAATGTAGCATTTCTACTGCAAGACTGTTCTGAACACGATACAAATTTTTGAATTTTTAAGGATGAACAACATTAACACACGCATTTTTCAAAGGCTTTTAGATACATCAGATAAAATCCACATACACATCTGTACTTAAGTAGAGGGAGAGGGAATGGTATTGAGGAAAACATACGCAGAACTCATTAGTAGAATCCAGATCATCTCTACTATCCCTCCCAGCATTGCTGCAGCAGAAAAAAACCCTAAACCAGTTAGATTTATAAATGTGCATTGCTTTTACAGAAATTAATCAGCTTGAAACAGCTCAGAACTTGCCTAATAGTAAAGTTTTCACACCACAGACTTAATCATCATACATACTAACCAACCAAAAAGAAGCTTGCATCACTTTGTCTTAGTAATAACAATTTTTCATAATAAAAAACCTGATTTGTTTCTTTTTAGTATTTCCAGTTATGACCAGCTTGTTTAATCATCAATTTTCAACATTTATTTAATCACATATACCTAACCATTTACTGAATACGAGCTCCTAAGACGTTTTCTTTCTGAAATACTTGTTTATTAAAAAATAACTTCATCTCTGAGGTATTTATGAGAAGACAGTATTTTGAGACAAGCAATGTCTAGAAAATACATATTATGGATTTTGTGCTGTCATCTGTAGAGATCAATTTGTCTCAAACATCACTGAAAGCATATTTCATCTGAAGATTCACCACTGTAATAAAAAATATTGTACCCTATCTCCTCTGGAGTAATTAAGTGCCAAGTTTGTTCAAAATAAGAGAGAATGATGAGGGCTGAGTCCAATATCCCTGAATTAAAATATTTCATTTAAAATCTTAATGGGTGGAGAGTCTAGAAATACTCTTTACTCACTCTCCTCAAGAGAAAAATAAGGAAAAAGGCAGACTTCAGCTGCAGAGGAGGAAGGAAAAGAAATCAGACACAGGTACATGAGACATAGAGCCCATCATCAGAACACAGTCAGTAAAGCCACCGACTGTTTGCATGACAGAATTTGCACATCAGGCTTCCCTGGAACCCATGGGTATTCAATAAAGCAGGTAAGAAGTTCTAAAGAAGGCCAACACTAGGGAATGGGCCGTGAATCACGACATGTGCCAAAATGCTTACAAGAAAACATCGGAACTTAACCTGCAGAATACAATTTACCTTCAACAAGTAAACTAAAATATGTAACTAGAAAGGCATGAAGATGTAGATTACTTAAAATGGTTCCTACCTCATGATTGTAATCCAGTATTCCTTTCAAAATTTTCTTCAGGTTGCTTACCTAGTTGTCAAGAAGGAGGAAATACAACAAATACAGGGAATAAATTACAGAGAAATTATCACAAAGAAGGTTATCACAGAGGAATCACACAAAAGAAGGATATAATTACATCTATTTACCCTCAGTTAAATTTAGAATCATGAAAGTTATGCAAGAGTCCCTTATGATCAGATTGCCAGATGTGATCACGAATCTTTATTCATTCACTGAACCCATTTAAATTTATAAAAAATATAACATTGTCTTGGACAGGCTTTAAATCAGATCCTACAGCATGAATGTTTTCAGAGTACTTGTTTATTTTAGGATTATCTTTGTATCCAGAAGCTGAAACACTCTTTTCCTCCTTTCTTCTCTTGAAGTATCCCAATAATCTACTTTCTGCAGAGATAAATCACTTCTTTCAAACCAAAACCAGCTACTGCTCAGTATCATCCTTTATTCCTAACCTATATAAGTTTAATTTGTTATTTTTCTCATTAATTATCTCTCTTAGTTCTTTCCATTTTGTTCTTGTCATTTTCTTCTCCCCCTCCCCCTCCCAGTTTTCACAAATGAATGTCTGTCTTACAGTATCTGGCAAAATTCACATTTCTCAGTGATGACTTCATTGCTATACAAGGGTAGCTTCTGTCCACTTGCATAACCAATAGCACCAGTTAAGCACCTCCTGCTCTACACAATGTATGTCACATTTCTCTAGTACTGCTCCCTTCCCAGCAAAAATCCATTTGCATCAAGTCTCTGAGAGTAATGAGTCTGTTTAAAGTTATAAAAATGTCCTGTGGATCTCATTGGTGAAATTTAGACAAAAAAAAAGAATCTTTGCTGAAAGCAACTGCTACAGATTACCACCAATTACCGCCCAAGTATTTAAGAAAAGAATTTAGATAAGAAAGCAGTGCACTGCTTTCTGGGACAGAGGAGCAGCTGAGGGAGCTGGGGTTGTTTAGCTTGGAGAAAAGGAGGCTCAAGGGTGACCCTATGACTCTTTACAACTCCCTGAAAGGAGGCTGTAGTCAGGTGGGGGTCAACCTCTTCTCCCAGGCAACAAGAAATGGGATAAGATGAAATGGCCTCAAGTTGTGCCAGGGAGAGTTGAGACTGGGTATCAGGAAACACCTCTTTACCAAAAAGGGTTATCAAGCATTGTAACAGGCTACCCAGGACGTGATTGAGACACCATCCCTGTGGTGTGCAAAGGCTGTGTAGATGTGGTGTGCTGGGACATGGCTTATTGGTGGACTTGGCGGTGCTGGGTTATGGTTGGATTCTATGGTAGTAAGGACTTTCTCGAACCTAAATGATTCTATGACTCAAGTTTAAACAGGATCTGCAAAGACTAAAACTGATTGAAACAGGATTCACAAAGTTCTGTTGCTGAGTGCAGAAGTCATATCAGCAAACTCTGGAACTACAATGAAGGGAGGAAAAAACCTCCGAAGTTCCAATTGCCTTTGAAGCCCTCAGTAACATTTATATTCTTGATTACATTCCAAACATACTCAGTTAGGAGATTGTCCACTGAGAGAAGTCATTTACCTTTCAAATGATCTGATGTTTGTTAGGAAATGTAATATTGGATTCCAGGGACAGAACTCAACAACACTTCAGTACAGTCAGCAAACAAAACGAGGTGATGAAAGCAAAATCCAAACTCAAGAAAGGAACAGGCTATACCACTAAAATCTGAAGTGGTAACAATCTGATTACGTTACTCCTATTAATCCACTCTTTTTTTGGAAACAAGTGCCAGAAGTTGATTAATTATTAAGATGTAGGAACATTCTGACTGTCTCCATAATCACTGAATTTTAAGCCACACAAGAAACAAAAATTCGTTTGGACCTGAAAAGTGACACATCAAATACCCTGACCAGCTAGAATGAGAATGGGAGATGCTACTTATAGCAAGTATATAACAACATTTACTGTCTCTCCCATAACAGCATAATAGGTAGTTTACACCTTCTACATTGAAACATGTACTTTTTCTGTACTATTACACATAATACAGCATGTTTCTGTAACAGCTACAACTACTTCCCAGCTGTCTGCCCAAGAGCAACCACAACCACCACCCAAAGGCGATGCACAATCATAACCAAAGTCTGCAACAGATTTAAGAATTTAAAGAATTTAAAGAAATTAATGAATTTTTTTATGTCAAATCACCACAAAGAATACTGCACTGATTAGAATATAATTTTGAAGTTTGATTCAGTCAAATCTTCTGGTTTATAATTTACCTGAGTCTGCTGCAGAAAGAGCCACAGAAACGCAAGGGCCATGTTGCAGAATTTAAGTCCAGTTTACCGATGAGAACATTGTGAGGAACCTTGAACTTGAACATAATCCCAAAAAAATGAGAGACCAAATGGAAAGTATCCACTTGTGAAATACTTCTTTTCCCCTCTCCTTGCAAGCATTTTTTAATTAAAATCCCTTAAACACAAAGAGTCATCTTCCTCCATGTAACTTTCATAGAGCTCAGAGCTGAGATACTGGAACAAAACCAGTATTGATCAAAATTTGTCATGAAAACTAGCATATACGGCAGCATCCTTGAAAGAAGAGGACAGCAAACATACTGAAAAGAAATCTTTGAAGTCCTATTTTATTCCACTGTCAATCAACAGTACCAGAGTAGCTTGTTTTCAAAAATTAACTGTACCATCTTTGTATCTGGCACATAGTCATACAACTGTGAGGTTAAAGCAGCTTCTTTAGAGACTTCTTTTAAGAGCAAGACTCACTTAAACTTAACAGTGATCTTCAGTCTTACTCAGAGAGCTCTCAATTTTTTTTTTCTAACTTGCTTGCAGTGCGTGTATTTAGATGGTTTTACTGTTCCTGGCAGAGAGAGGATCATCATAAGCAAAATGCTGCTAATATTTTATACTTTGAAATTCAACTGATTAGTTCCAATAACATTTATGAGGTCAAAGCATAAGGAATGAAGACCTCAAACAGCTGAATAAAGATGAACAGCCCAAGAAAGTGTTAAATACAGCCAATTAGATCAGAATTCTAAGTCACAACAGGTGATGGTTGTTCAGAATTACTTTTCCCTTTCTTCAGCACATAGGGAAAACCTTACTATAATTAACAATGATAATTAAATTATATAATGGCAGAACACAACAGACAGAATTTCCAATATTGATCATGACTATGAAGTACTAAATCACCATTTGGACATCAGCCCATGACCACCTGGGATGCCTGTTTGCTTGCATCAGCAACCTGACTTCTTCTTTTTCCATACAAAGCATATATACTCTACCTCCCAACACCTTTTAACATCCATTCCCTGCAGCCACACTCCTGCTGGAAAAGACATGAAACTTACTGGGGTAAAAAAAAGTGACAACAATGCTTTTTTCCACCTCAAAAACTTGTTGCAAATCACAACAGATGGACCATTAAGCATTTCTAGACAAACCTCTATCCATTTTCAATCTCTTTTCCATCTGGCCTTTATATTTTACTTTCCCAATCTCATGTTATGAATGACAGGGTATCTGCTTAGAGCTAATGCATCCAAAAGGCAACCTGAATATTCTCACTCCTTCTTTGAACATGCAAATTTCACTAATACCCACAGCAGAGTTGTGTGGGTGCTCTCTATGTTAAGTTATCATTACCCTCTCAGTTAACAGCCATCGTGGCTATAGTACAGCACCTAAGCACACAGCGTTCTCTATGAGACTGACCCTCGTTACACAGCATTAACCTGATAAACTGACTGGAGTGAAATCAAAGATCATGTGATCTGCCTACACCATATGACTTAATGGTTGCTTTGTTTTTTCTCCTATTTTTCTTTATTCTCACTTGTCATATGAAATCTCTATTTAATTAAAATTTACTTACTGTTTCCAATCTCAGGTTTGTAAGGGCAGTCTGTCTAGATTTCTCTCTTTACAAATAACATGGGGCAACAAAGAGAACGGCCAATGGAGTGGACTACAGAAAATGCCCTTAAGCTTATGATTGTTGACAAAAAGGGAGCATGGGTTATCTAACCTCTTGCTTTTTCTCCAACATTATGACAGCCAGTCCTCAATTCTGCATTATCCTTATATCACATGTATGACTGAAACTCTGTTTGTGCTGAAGGCTCTGAGTATATTAGCTTACCTTTTTTTATTTCAGATCTTGAATAACCCCTGGAAGTGTTGCTAGGACACACTCTCAAGTGGTGTGAAAATTCTTAACCAATGAGTTTCAGATATCTCATTAAGGTACATTTATCCCTTTTTGCAGTTAAAGGTGAGGTGAGGGGTGGGTGGGTGTGNGGGGTGTGCAAGAAAGGGAGGGAGCACGTGTGTGCATTGTTTGCATCATTCTCATCGCAGATATTTGGGCTTTGATTTAAAGTGCATTTTGCAGGAGCATGTCTCATCAGTGACTATAGATGAAACCTAGAGAAGTCTAGATTATCCCCCTTCAGACTTCTACAAAAAAGAATCCCCAAAAGAATGTATACAGACACTTCCTTGAGTTAAATGACAAGGAAAGAAAAACTAAATGTTGCTCTGAAGACAGAGAGCACTCCCACATTCAACTTATATTTGGAGACATTGTTGACTTAGGAGTTAAGGTTATATCAAAAGAGAATTAAATATATCAGTTGCTAATTAACTTTTTGACAGAAATGAGTGCTGGCTTTCAATACACCTATAATCTCTGCTTCTCACTTGGAGAAAAAGCATTCACATGACAGGCTGCCACCCTTACCAGATAAAAACCCTCTAAAAGGCTGCTCGTGAAAACATGCTCCCTTCCCCCCCAAAAGAACAAGAAAACAGTAGAAAAATGACACTGTACACTGAAACTAGCTTCCATTATTCTACCAGTCAAGTCAGATTTTACTGTAGAAGAATTCAGAGCAAACATACGACTATAGGGAATCAAAGTTAATTCTCAGAAATCAGATTTGTTTACTTAGATTACAGCATTCATTGGTTACTCAGTTTTGTCATATTATACCAAACACACAGCATTCAAACTGTAGTAGAAGCTGAAAGTTTAGTGGCTACTGCTGTCTGAATGTGCTATTCAGTAATGGAACAAACACAGCTTGCTACTATAAACATCAATAAAATTGTACTTTAAATCGATGCTGTAATCTGAATGCCAAAGCAAAAAGTTCAGAAGAAAAAGTCAGAAATCAAGCTGAACAATGTATTTCCTTCCTTTCCTAAGCTTCCCACACTGAGTGGAAGAGGACAGGGGTGAAAGGGTGACAATTTTATGCCATCCCTCAGACAGCCAACAGTTTATTCTGTAATTGCCAAAATTGATGTGTATGTATCAAATCAGTAACCTTTTTGTTGATTAAAAAATTTCCTTCCTGCAAAATTTTGGCAATCAAATTATTTTCTAAGCTGTTTTTCATTTTCAATAAAGGTTTTATGTTCAAGAAGTCATCTTCCTTAGTGTGAAATATTTGGCTGCACACAATTTAAACCTGGATTATATTTATGACCCAGAAATTATAACCCTGAAAAATAACATTTCTCCACTAGACACAGTAGACAAAGATCTGGGCAGCTCTGAGAACCAGAATGCTTACTGAATGGTTTATAGTTTGCAATTTCCCCAAGTTCTAACGTCTCCCTTTTTCTCTCCTGCAAATTGCTCAATCGTTCAAGTCTGGCAACTTGCCCTGAAACCAAAAATATAAAAACATCTCTGTGTTTTGTTTTTTTTTTTTCATGATACAGCAACAACAAAAAATACTGCAGTTAGCAGAAGGCAAAATGCTTAAAAAAAACATAACAACAAAAAGAGCTCAGCCTTATGTTCTTGTTTTTTCTCTATACAGGACAACACAAAATTTAAAATTAACTGTCACATCACTCCTGTCACTTGTTAACTTCTGCCAGGTAACAAATGACAGGACAAGAAGAAATGGCCTCAAGTTGCACCAGGTGAGTTTTAAACTAAATATTAGGTTAAAAAAAATTCATGGAGAGGGTTGTAGTGCATTGGAACAGACTGCCTACCAAAATGGTGGAGTCATCATCTGCAGAAATGTTCAAAAAACATGCAGATAAGGCACTTGGTGACATAATGGGTTGTGGTGAACATAGTAGTGGTGCTAGGTGTACAGCTGGACTCAAAGGTCTTTCCCGGCCTTAACAATTCTATGACTGTCATTTTCTGAGTACTTCTAAGAACAGTGCTTAGGAGGGCTGTACAGGGCCTACACTAATCTCTACAAGCCCTCTTAACCACAGTTTCACAAAGTAGAACTTCATGCACATTACATTTTAGATTGTTTTTATGTATTTCCCCTGCTAGACTGGCTCTTTTACACAGTTCACGATACTGAGAGAGCTTGTACAAGTGGTGACTGTTATATGAGATGGCACCAGAGGCGAACAGTGACCACACTTAGCAACAAGAAAATAATGCGTCTCATTATCACAACTTGTGATAATCCAATTATCATTTCTCATGGCATTTCTTAAAGTATGAAGGGAAAGCTGCATTCTAGAGTCATGCAAGTATGATGTCCACATCTTAAATCCAGTAATGAATACATTTCTAAAAGGAGGTTGTAGTTAAGTGAGGGTCAGTGTCTTCTTCCAGTTAGCAAGTGACACTACAAGAGAAAATGGCCTCAAGTTGCACCAGAGAAGTATAGTTTGGACATTATGAAAAGTTTCTTCACCAAAAGGGCTGTCAAGCATTGGAACAGGCTGCCCAGCAAAGTAGTTGAATTACTATCCCTGGAGTTATTTAGAAGACGTGTAGATGTGGAGCTTAGGGACACAGTTTAATGTGGACTTGGTAGAGTTAACTTCATGATCTTAAGTCTTTTCCAAGTTGAATAATTCTATGAATAGAAATGCACAGACTGAACAGTTCCTACAAGCCAGATTATAAATGAAGGACTGGCTGAGAGACATTCGGAAAACTAGACTACTAATAATGTTTACTCACATATAAAGAACAGTTGGCAAAGTATAGGATTACTTTTCTGGTTAAAAAACTAGAGTTAAAGTATCACACTTGTGCCTTTAAGTATTCTTCCTGAAAAGAGAAGCGGTCTATAAAAATGTATACAAAAAGCTTAATTATACATATTTTTTAAACAAAAAATAAAGTCTTTAGTTATTGCTTTTACATGGATACATGAAAAACAAGATGGAATGACATCAGCAAGAAACTGAAATTTGACCCGATGTTTTTCCAACCTCAGTCACATAAGGAAGTTACTAGATTGCTCAGCTTTTTTTTTTCCCCCACACCTGCTAACCTTTTGCATCTGCCAAATTGGTGGGAGACACAAAAATAAAATATTTATTCCTCAAGCTCCATATGACTGTTATAGAAGCTGCTGCTCCACTTTCAATCAGCTGAAATGCTGTTATAATGAACAGTTCTCAATTTGTTATTCTCCACATATAACAGCCAAGACTTCAATACTCCTCAGAAAAAAACCCCAAAAATATTTTACAGTAAAGTAAGACCTTGTATCCAGCTGTTCACTTGCAATTCCATGCAATTCTTCAAAAAGTTTATTTATATTAGCTGCTCTACCCAGCAGAACCCAAAAGAGTTCTAAAGCTTTTTTAGGGATCATGTCTTTTATTCATCAGTCAGTCAATATATCCTCATCAATGCACCCACATTTTTGCTGACAGCCCTGGCAGGCAAAACATTCTAAAGCATTCCAGACTTCACACAGCTGGCCAGACAGCAGAAACCATGCTGATAGGTTTGCGGGCCAAGTCAAAATATAAACAGCAGCGGTGTGCTTCATCTTTGTCTCAGGCAGCATTCTGTCTGTGTGTCCTTGCAATTCAGAAAGTGATGTTGACAAGCCCGTAAGTAACCTATAAGAGCATTTCACAGTTGTAGCCCTTCCCCAGATGCTCAAAATGGTTTTTGGTGGCTGGAAGAAAACAGTTTTACAGGAAACAAAAACTAACAGTAAAATCATAACTATTTTTTTCCCAAATCAGTCAGGCTGAAAGTGGAAATTTAGAAAAGCACATAGATCATTCTCTGAACAAAACTAGTCAAAAACTACACTAACACCTGCATGTGAGACTGTGTTCTTCAGATTCTAAAGCAAAATGTTCCGCATTCATAGTTCTTGAAATTCTATTTCCTTAAGGTTTGCAGAGAAAGTACTAGAATGCCAAGTCATATGAGTGACCCAGCAAATAGACTGTGGTTAAAAACCATCTTGTGTAGAAACACAGAAAAAACATTACTTCCTCTCTTAAACCTCAGTAGCTCTGAAGAGCTGACAAAGTAAAAGGAAGCAACACTTTGCCATTTTTCTTTAAATATATTACTTAATATGCTCCTATTTTATGCAGCTGTTTCTCAAAAAAGCTGCTTTTTTAAAAGCTGTTTTCACACTGCATTAAAAAAATTCTTTCATTCAACATTTCAAAAATGAGAGGTAATTGATGCATAAAATTTATTTCAATATTTTCCTTTTAAATAACTGAAAGTTACTATTTACAAATTCAAAGTGTCTTTGCTAAAACTGTGCAGGACTATACAGGATAAAAACAAGTAAGTGTAATTAAAATGGCCTAAAATTCAAAATGCTGTATTATAAAGCAAGGTCCTAATCCAGAAAGGTGCTAATATTTGGACACAATATTGTATTAAGAACTGAAACACAAATTCACGGACAAGCAAAGTAAGTCAAATACCTTTAGCCTCCAATTATCTCCTACTTCTGTTTTGATTCTGTTCAGCCAATTTTCATCAAAGTAAACTGGATCTCTGAAAGACAAGAAGCATACTCATTAAAAACAGGTTACAGAAATTTTGAGTACATATTAGTCATTAAGCTGCTATCTTAATGAGTCTGAGTTAATTTAAATGACTACCTCTTGTATCTAACACATGGCCTGAATATCATAGCTCAGAATCCTGTTACTAACTCACTTTGTTAAGATCTTGCATCCTCCTGACAGCACAGCTTCATTTGTGTGCCATGAGCAGCTGATGCTTTTGAGGAAGCTTCTTTATATTTTGAATGCATTTTGCCCATTTTCCCTCCATAAGTCCTGCCTCTTAATTTCTCCTCTGGTGCTGCAGCAATATTTACTTGCCTTTTTAAAAGTGTTAAAAATTATTACTTTTCTCACATATTAAGGATCCCTACCAGTGTACACTGCTTAAAATTACTCAACTTCTAAAATAAAAGCCTGAGACTGAACAATACATATGCTGTCTTGATACAGTGAGAAGAGCTAAAAAGTATCACTGAAGCTTTTACTACTGAGAACACACTTCCCTATTTCATCTAACAAACACCATCAGTTTTTGCAACTATTTTTTCATAGTAACACTACACAAATCTTTCTGTGAATACCCCTCCTCAGAAGTTTTTCTATCCTCTGCACTTTTGACAAGGCAATCAAGATAAAGAACAGCGAACACCTGCTCACAGAGTACACTTCTGTATCTATGAACAACTTCTCCCTCTTCATTTTTCTCCAAGCATCTTCCACAGGCTTTTTCTTCAAGACACCTCCTGAGACTTTCCTTTTGCCAAGCTCAAAGATCACCTAAAAGGCTAACATTTTCTACTGCTCGATTCAATCAAATTCTCCAATTATCACACAGAAATTTGAAAATGCTATGATCAGAGTTAAGGAGAGAGATGTACTACATATACCTCATTTTAAAGGAGTTGGCAAACATAAGGCAAGGCTCACATTTTATCCAACATATAAAGTTAACACTGTTAATACTGGTTTTTTCAAGAGTGAAAAAACCCACCTTTTTATTGCTAACATAAGGCTCTTAAGAGTCTGTGTTACAGTTTCAACTAACTAGAAGTAATCTATTTTCTGGACTTACTGTGCTGCATTTGCCACTGATTACTATTAGATTTACTGCTGTACCCTCTACACATAGAAGGGTTCTGGACTAAACTGTTTTTTAAGGGCAAGATGCAATGAGATCTTCTGGCAAAACTTCAAGATAACTGAATATACCTGGAGAGTCAAATAACACCTGTATCATATATACTGTAAACCAGCAATTACATCAGTACTTTTATTGGAGCACAAACTCTGTAGCCACACTATGCACCTGACCCACAGTATATGCTGTATTCCATCTTTCCCATAGTGTCTTCACAACACATCAAGGTGTGCAAGCTGTATTACAACTACAATACACAGCAATGGAGAAAGATCACAAACAGCAACATTTCTCTACTGACACATTGTCATCGCTATTTTTACACACTTTGTTAGAGACTCTGGTGAAGATTACAGCATATTTCCTTTGACACAGCATCCACAAACATATATCTGGAAGAACAGCTTTAATTACTAGTTAAGTTGATGACTCCAAATTACTTCCATTCAAAAACAGTACAATTCTAGCATAGATGACAGCATCTTAAACTACAAAACAGAAAAAGCAATGTCTTTTCCAGAGTATCATCTGTTTTTGAAATAAATGTTTTCAAATAGCTTTCAAATGGCCTCTCTGCCATGAGAAGACAAGTAAACCTAAGAATTACATTGATTCAAATAATATAAGATCTCTGACATGAAGAAAGCTCACATTCAGCTTTTACATGAAACAAGTAGCTCTCCTTGCAAAAAGCCTTAATTCTTCATTTGCCTGATTTCCACTCAACCACAACAAAATCATCTGGACAGCAATAAAAAGACAGTTCAAAAAGATAGTTCAAATCCCATTTTAGGTGTGGAGTTCAAAAAGCACTCTAGTAACTCTCAAATGAGTCCTTTTGAAATTGCCAATGCACAGGTAAGCTTGCTTGACAACAGATTCACAATTACAAAACATTCACGCAGCCGAGACAGAAAGTAGGTATGACCTGTGCTTCACCATCAAAAAAACCCAACCGTACGTTCCTTAAGGATTGTATACTATAATTTTAAGGGTTGCACTTGGTCACTAACATCTTCAGCTGCTTCAAGGCTGCAGTGCCTCGAATACTTCAATCCTTGACATGCCATTTTCATGGTAAATGATGATTCTAGGAAGCAACATGGGTAAGTATAAACATCCCACAAGCAAAATTATATTTTGATTGACAGGGTAGCTGATATTGCATATCCAATTTTAAACAATAAGGGCATCAATAAGGGCATCAGCTGAGGGAGAGTAAGATTTCAGAGTCAGGTCCAACTCACTTCACTCTGGAAGCTATTACTGTAATAAAATACTTTTTTCTGAGCTACTACTGTAATAAAACTAACCCATGGACCAGCAATTGTCTTTTACGGCCTTGATGGAAGTCAAAGGCTACCTAAACCTTTATATATGTCATCAGACATACTTAGGGAAGGTCCCTGAGAAATAAATCTAAACTCAGTGTGGTTGTCCTCTTGCACAGATCCATTTGACGTTTTATTTGTATGTACACAAACCTCATGGAAGCATCCAAGACTCCAGCAGCTGATAAGCAATCCACTTGAAATCAACACCATGTAACAGTGGTCAAAAGAGCACCAACAACTCTTTTAGAGAACTTTCATAGAGGTTACACAATAACTAATTGCACACTGCAAAAACACTTTGCCAGGAATACAATAAGCAGAAAAGCAACAGGTTCGGTACCAACACCAAGTAAATCGAGAATGATCATCCTTTCCTTAATATAAATCACCAACAATAATAATTTCCTTCCTCTTCAGAAGTCTAATTAAAGTTCATTACTAATAGCAACAGCAGTGCTCTCTCCAAATAACAAACTATTGGAAATCAAACCTGAAATAAAAACTTTTCCACAAGAATTTCTAAATATACTTTTTAAAAGACGCTTCCACATGTTAGGTCATTCACAGCCCTTGCTGCAAAACAAGTCTCCCTCCATACATTTTTGGGAATCAGGATTCAGTCAGATTCAGAGTTCTTTAACCACCTTAGTCCATTTCATTAGGAAACAATAGCATTATTCTTACAGTGTTTAAAAAACCATCACCTAAGCAAATATGAAAACGTGTGGTGGAGAGGCGAGCAGCTAAACTATCAGAAAATTGACTGGAGTATCAGAATTACCACGAGATGACTCATTCATGAACTAAATATTTTGAATTCAGTTAAGTTCCTGAGCCTAGATCCAAACTTATGCAATCTCTTGCACCAGATAACTTTCAGATTTAGAAAGGTATTTGTGTATCAGTTGATTGCTGCCTATTATCTGAGTAGTACTGCAGATAACTGGGATTTTTTTTCAGAGCACAAGATACTTATGCTGTTGTTAATGCTCTATCACTTCATGTGATGTTTTCAGCAGTGCTCATTTATACCATCTCCATCTTATTTTGTATGCAAATTTTCCTTTATTTAAGCAATCACCTCTCCGCATCACAGATGCCAAGAGACAGGAATACTCTTCTGAAGAAAGCCAACCCACAGAGCATGTAGTATAACTCATGATTATTACTCATTTTAACAGTGGTACAGTAAGCTGCTTCAAGAAATGTCTGTTTACAAAAATTTCCATGCCCCAGTGATATAGAAAAGCATGGCTTTTGTGTTCTGTATGTGTCACACAAAACATACTCAGCGTGTTGCAATGTATAATGTAACAAATGAATAATTCATTGAGAGGCGCACAATGCACAGATGACAAAAGAAAATATACACCACTTCTTACATTTACCAAGGCCAGTATGACAGCTGAAGAAAGAACCAAAACAAGAGTGACACCTGGTACTAAAAAGTCTCTAGAGTGGGATGAAGGGAAAATTTTTAAACATAGTATAAAACAGGAAATCATGCTATTCTAGGGATATCAGTGGACAGTGAAAACATAAGTAACATCAATCCAGGTGACAAAAAAAAGAATGTGATTCAGAAGCAAGCTATGGCACTTCTACCAGCATAAGCTACGTGATTTAGGCAAACATCCTACTCACAAACAATTTAAACATTTTCTTTTGCTTCCACTCTTTACTCCTGGAGTACAATGTTCTGTAAAATAATCATCAACACTGATTGTGTACAGGCATTTTATCTTACTATATATCATATCAGCGCTAGCCAGAGGGACCAATAACCATCACATCTAAACGCTAACAGTGAAGCTTACAGAATAACACACAAAAGATAAGCTAAAGCATGGACTGAATTTCTTACTCCAAGATAATATGTTTAGCACTGGAGAATTACATTCAAATTTGAAGATAAAGTTTTAATGCTATGAAGAAAGAAAATGTTGTCCAGGGATCTACCTATTTTTTAACAGCTGAGACTGTAAGCAAAACATTCATGCTCGGTTACATAGAACATATTCTGCTATTTGCTATCATATACTACATCAATAGTGAAAAGCTTCTGAAGGTATCAGTAATTTCCTCTGTAACCTTTTCTTCTCACAGCTTCTTCCAGCAGCTCTGGTGAAGGAAGCTCTGCTACATTTGTTGTGATGACTGGCACTTACCTACAAATGGGCTGCTACTGTGAGTGCAAAAAATATTGAGAATTATGTAAGAAAAATTAAGAACCATGGAAGAAACCGTTATCCCCTTCCAGACACTTGGCACAAGGCACAGCTGTTTTTTATCAGCAGGTGATCAAGCAATGTTTTTCCTTTTCTCCTTCCTCTGACAATAAATACTACAGTTCTGTTTTGTGTAAAATTTCTGTATGTCTAAACCAACTAATTCCCCGAACTAGGAACCTCTCAAAAACTGTTACTCATCACAACCTACTATTTCCTGTATTTCCTGTCCTCATAAGTACCAGTGAACTCCTTCTATGAAGGTAGATGTAAAAAAAAAAATCAAAACAAAAAAAAAATAGAGGCCTCTCTTAAACTTTTAAGTTTTTCAGACTAAATGCTATCTTCACTCCCCTATGGAAATACATCCAGATCACCGCATCATCCCAACACTGTTTAAATTTTCATCATTTTCATCAATGCTCTTCTTCACTTAATTTGACTTCTTCATTCACAATATTTTCTTCATTCATAATGAACTCTTTTTTCTTTTTTGAATCCTCACTGGATATATTAATCTGCTCTTCCAGTGATGTTTTTAAACACTAATTAATTTACTATAGCAAAATCCTGATGCACAAAGTCACCAAAACTCTCCCCTCCCTACCTTTATCTGATTAACCTCCTAATACTATTACACTCAAAGAATACACACTTACAAAGAGCCTTAAACAGGAGGTAGCTATACTGAAAAACACCCGATTTTCAAGGAACACAAACTATAAAAATCATAGTTTACCCTTCTCAATAGAACAAGAGTAACAGCATTTAAGTTGTGTCTGCAGTCAAAACAATAAATTTGTCCTTTGAAGATAAACTTTTTGAGAGATTTTAACGTCAAAGACACAATTATTCAAGTTTTCACTGCAAATGATATGTTTGCAGTGAACTGGTGCTTTCAGGCTTGTTCTTTGCTTTTTAACATCACCACATAACTTTTCCAAATAACCTTGAGAACACAGCTGTCTTCCTGTTGTACCCTTCTACACCTGCAAAAATTGTTTTCTATATGACTATCTTTCTTGGGACAGACAGGCAACCAGTGCTGCTAATATAAAAAGAAAAGAAGAAAAAAAGCCTGCTCTAGATTTGCTTTATATTGTTGAGCATTCCCTAGCTCCCAGCTAAGTATTCTTCCTGTTGCATCTATTCAAAGGAACGGAAGACTTCACTGCTAGTGTTGAAATTGGTTTTGTTTTCAAGAACGAATATTTAAAACAGCTTCATCAACATGCTCCTGATCAGTTTTCTACTCAGCTATACAAATCCCTGATCCCTGTATTTGACCTATATTCCATCTCTCATGTCCAGGGAAAAAGACAGTGTTTGGCTATTCTGCAACCCTTGGTTTCTACTTCAAAAATCCATCAGACTAATCTTCTGTTACACTTCTTATCTTATACTACTTATCTTCTGTTTATTCTGTTTTACAAATAAAAACAAACCAAAAAAAAGCAATAATATTTTCTCTCAAAGACTGTTCTTATGGTATCATTCGTGTTGTACAAGCCAAGATCAGATTGCTGCTGCTCTTCAGAGATTCCCTCAACAGGAATGCAGTCAAGATTTAGCAATATTGTAGCAAAATTTCAGCATGAAAATATGTCTGTCCATTACACAGGTATGCAAAATATTAAAGCTGAAGCACAACTATCATAAAGTAAGATAGTTGAATACTATTTTGACATGTTCAAATTATTACAAATAGGGCATAAAGAAAGAATTATAATTGCTTAGGTGTTCTTTACATATAAACTGGAAAAAACTAAAGAATTTCCGTGTTCAGTGTCAGCATGGCAGTTGTTACAGGAAATATTTTAAGATCATGCTACAGAAATGTAATATTTGTATTTTGTATCCATTTAAAAAATATCAGTTCATCAGCTGAAAACAGAATCTAAGAACAACATAATAAAAAGCCTTGCTTTGAAATATTTGATTACATTGAGATTTCCCTTTTCTTCCCTTTTATTCTTCCTGTGAATTGGCAGCTCCTTCTCTCTCTTGGAGGAAGGTTCCTGCTCCTGAGGATTTGCAACTACAGAACAGACTCAGTGTCCTCCCAGCAGTTACAGCCCTAGGAGCTCTGTAAAATAAATTACCTGTGTTCAGTAAACCTGAGCCATGCAGCAGCACAACAGGCAAGTGCTAAGCTCTAGCACAGGATGGAGGATCCTCATCTTCGCCTTGACATCAACCAAGAAGGGCTGCTGCTTGCTGAGGGCTTGAATTCCTGGCATTGTTGAAAGATTGACAAAGCTTGTCCAGCCCTTACGCTATTACTCCTGCTCTTCCACCTTGGCACAAGCAGTACAGCCAGGGAAACTGTTAAGTACCAAGTGCGGTTATGTGGCTTTGGAAGCTATGGTTAAGGTTCAAGTGGTGTTCTCCCCAGCTGCACCAGTTAGTGAGGAGGAGGTTTGAGGAACAGACAGATCCTGCAGGTCAACAACCAGCTGTGACATAGTGCTGGCTAGTGTTGGTTTCGATAACCATTGAACCCTTTCGAGAATCAAGGACTGCTTCGAAGACATGGGGATCCACCAGACTAAGACGGGCAGACACACCTTCATCAATGGGCTGGCCAATGTCATAAGAACAGTTTTATACAAGGAATAACAGAAAAGGAACATTAAGTGACAAAGTAGTGGACTCTGTTGAAAAACTAACGGTGTGGAATGATGTGAACAAAAGATACCTCATAGTCAACAAAACAGGGTTGGGTTTTGCACAAGCATATGCCCATAAATACAGAAAGGCCTAAAGAAGAACACTCTGGGGAAAGCTTCATTCTTGGGAATCAGAAAGACTGGATGCATAGGTGGAGCACTTGTGCACAAATGAATGCAGCATGGAGAACAAACAGAAGAAACAGAGGTCTGTGTGTAGTTATAAGGTCAGTCTCACCGGGATCATAAAGTTGTGGTAGGATGGCTCACATGCCAAGGCTGGTGCTATGAATGCATACAGGTTCTTTAGGAAGAAAAAGCTGAGAACGCAGTGACAGGAAGATGCCCTTCCTGTGAGAGAGTGGTGGGAATGCATGAGCTCTGTCTTAGAACGGATATGAGCCAGCTGAGAGATTACCAGTCAGGATGATTAAGGAGACCAACTTAAGTGACACTTTTACAGATTCCTGCTATAGACTGCCTGATCAGGACAGCATCTTCATAGAAAAACTGATGAAGCATGATAGGGGTAAATGGATAGCAAAGTGGCCTGAAAAACGGCTGAAATGCCAGGCTCAAAGATTTCAGAAGCATGAAATCCAGTTGGAAGCCAGTCCACTAGCAGCATATCCAAGGGATCAATACCATTAAACGTCTTTAATAAGGACCTAGATGATGCAACAGTGAGCAATTTTTCATAAAATATAAAAATGGAAGGAGTGTTTGATACACTTAATAGTTGTGCTGCCATTTAGGAGGTATTTGACAAGCTGTAAAAACATGCTGAGGAACCTTACACATTTCAGGAATGGTAAATGCAAACAAACCCCATTAACCAGTATTCACCATATATGCTGGGGTCCAATTGGTTGGAAAACAGCATTGCAGACAAGAAACTGGGTAGAAGCCAAGTAGAACACACTCCAACAACGTGTCCTTGCAGCAAAAAAGGCCAAGCACAACCTGGGCTGTGTTAGGAAGATCACTGCCAGCAGGCCAAGGGAGGTACTGCTCAGGTCCACTAACACCATATTCAAGGTGCTGCATCCTGGACTCCCCAGAATGAGAGACACCTGGACATACATGAAGTTCAGCAAAGGGCAATTAAGATGATTAACAGACTACAGGTTCTGTCATATGAGGTGAGACTGAGTGAGCTGTGTTTGTTTAGCATCAGGAAGAGAAGGCTCAGTAGGATCTTACCAATCCTGTGTATAAATAACCTGATGGCTCCTTCTTTTCTGTACCTGCAAATAATCTCAGCAGTGTCTAGTGAAAAGGCATGGGGGAGTGCAAACAAAGCGAAAAACAAGTATGTCCAACTGCAAACAACTAAACTGACAGTTCCATTCAGCTTATCACAGAAACTTTATTACATTAAACTAATTCTAACACTACTGACTATACTTTCAAACAATGATCAGGGCCAATTACCTTACCTTGAATTGATTTCAACTTTAAATGCGAATCTGTAAGTTCAGTTTTAATTCAGCCTACTTTCCAGTAAGTTCACACGTGAATAAATGCTTCCCTAAAACATGACTTTTTTTCATTTAAGATAGTTATCTGAAAACTACAGAGAAAAAAATTATTAGTCATGTTCTAGTTTAAAGTACCGTGTAAGCCACATCCTTATGGAATTCCAACCCAGCTTAAACTAAAACCCATGCAAATATAGAAAAATGTACAGATAAAAAACCCTCTGTATTTAATTTATTAAGTAGACAATTACTTACATTTTTTGAAGGACCTGGGCCATCACAACCCCACTCGTTAAATCTTCCACGGTCTGGCATGGTGCCTCAACGTTAAACGTCTGGATCTGCGGGAAAAGGAAAACATTGTCTTCTTTTATTTCAGTGTCAAGGAATTTTCAAAACTTTGAAAAAAAATATTACCAAATAGCAAACAGAATAAACTGCACACATTTAGTGTACAGACTAGGTTTAAAAAGCTTTCTATTTAATAGCCATCAAAGAAATCAACAGAGCTTAGTATCCTTGTTTTCACAATAAACTTTGCTACAAATAATAGTATTACATTCTTAAAACGGCAAACTTAGCACTGCATTTTCTACTACTGAAAGTGACCAGGGTGTTCAAGTACTTCCATATATTCATGTGCATATATTCAAGTACACTGTCTCAATCAACACAGATAAGAAATTCAGTTTTTAGAAGGAACATGGATCCCAGAGAACACTCATCATCTCCCCGTAATGAGATGATGAAATGTAGAGTAACATACATATTCCAAACTGAGTTATTCCTTACTATCAGATGGAAGTGGAAAACACAATGCTGCTAAACCCTAACTGGTTTTTGCACTGCTAGTGTTCTGAATATTTCAGGATGCTTTATTAACACAGTGATAGGCACCACTGTCCACAAGGCAAAACTCTTTTCTTCCTTGCTCTCTTTTCTGGTGAAAAGTATCTGTCCACTACAGGACAATCGTTTAAACTGGTCTAAGTTATTTGATCATTTATTTTAAATTAACATTATTTTCAAATGATGTGGATGAATTTGCAAAAGTAATTTTGATGATACTATTTGGAGGGTATCTGCCTAGTGCTTTCTTTTACTATCCTCTTCCTAGGGGAAGCCTGGGCTTATTTGTAGAGAGCACTACTCATATGCACAAGGGATAAGACAGTCTACAAGAGCACTTGCAGCTTCAGAGTACATAAGTGTTAGATACACCAATCTTTTTTTTCAGAACATACTGTACAGTAGCATTCATGTTTTAGTGGCATTTGAAAGAGTAAGAGTGGTCAATCATTTCCCAATAAATAGCCTTTATATGTGTCTTTTATTATGTCTTTGATTACTATATGTCTTTTATTACAATAAAAGACAATTCATGTCTCCGAGGAGAAGGCTCTCAAAAAGTCAATTGCATAATATCCAGATTCTCCTCATACCTTTGGAATGTCATGTAAGTACTCTAGCATGTCATTTCACATTAATTTGGAGTATAGGCACCTAGGTGAATGTTCCTTTCTTTCCTTTACTCTGGAAGAGAAAAACTAACACTCAATTAGGAAAAAAAAAGCAATTATATTCATGAAGAATCAAAAATTGGGCTCTCACAGCATGTTTCCTGATCTACTTCAACTGTGACCAATGAACAGCAATGAATGATGTCCATGTTCCAAAAGCACATGAATAAATTGAATAGCATATAAAACAGATAGAAGTGACTTCTGCACTTCTGATTCAGATTTTCTTAAAGCTACTTTGAAAAAAAAACCCACAGCCTCTTCTCCAGAAAATCAAGAAGCCATCATAGATTGCCCGGACACTAGGTGAAAATCAGAGTGGGTGAGTGACGAAAAAAACCCACACATGAAAACACAACATAACAGGATATAACATCAAATTGCTATTTTGCCAGAAAATTGAATTTACCAGTAGTCTCTGCATTGTGGCAATACTGTTGAAAGAATACAGAGACAACTCAGAGTCTGAATTCTCAACTTTGCAACATATGATACAAGAAATAACCAATAGTTTACAGATAAAAAAAAAAGGCTGCAATGACATAATGGATGCTCGTGCTTAAAGAAGTTCAAGGAAAAATTATCAAGCATAGACAATGAAAACTTTTTTCTAATTTTGCATAATACATCTTTAAATAATGAAAATTGAAATCACTTTGCTGCACAATAGCCAAATCAAAAAATCACTTAAGAACTACTACTATTACAGTTTTTCAGAAATAGACAACATTAAATATTCCTTTCAAATAAGCAGTAGCAATATGATTAAGGTCTTCAGAGTGCAAACTAATCAGAGCTTGTTAGATTAATTTTGCATCTTGATATATGGAACACCTTCTTGACTAAATAAAAGTGTATGTAGACAATACCACTACACCGAAGGAAGAAGAAAGATGACTAAGCCTATTTCTGAAACACAGAGAAACAAGGTGTACATTCTCTGTTGTTTTGTATATAATTTTATCATCATACTTCCCCAACACTTCATATAGCAAAAAAGGTCAAAAGCATCATTAAGGTTCAGGTACCCTATCTGAACTTTTTTTTCCTCCCACAGACACGCAGGCAAAATAGCCCTTGAGGACAGTAATGCTTTTCATAGTTAGACATCAAAGAACAAAAAGAAAGCCTTAAACTGATATGACTTTTATCTTCACATATATTTAAATTTTGTAATAAATGTCTTTGCTTTTATATTTCAACTGTGCCAAATTTATGCTACCAAACATTTATTCAAATCTTAAAAAACAAAGAACTATACCCTTTTCATATCCTTCAGAGATTATCCTCCAGAGATATTAAAATAAAAAATTTTCTTCAAAAAACCTTACACAAAATAGCTTTTCAAAATTACATCAAAGTTAAACTCCTATACTTTTCTCAGTCCTACAATATGCTAAGCTACTCTAGATAAAGTAGAGTTCATTTTCCAGATGGGAGAAAATAATAAGAATGTGGCAATGCAGACACAGAATCCAGCTACAGAGACAAAAAAGTAAATTTCTCTCTCTGGGTGTGTGTGTGTGTGCCTCTAAACAGCTATTCAGTACCAGCTGTTAAAACAGTGCTCTTCCTATGTATTGTGATGTGTTTCCTTCTGGAAGATTTCTCTCTCTTCCTGTGGGAACTGCTCCCCTGTTCCTGCTTCTTGAGCGCTTGCAATGCAGTCCCCATTGTTTGTTCCACAAAGAAGTGAATGAATTCCTGTTCCCTGTTACGATTCTTGGGGGATTTCCCCCACTTCTCGAACCACTACACGGAGCCTGGCTGTCCTGTCTGTGGGCACATATGAATCTAATGAGGTTCAACAAGGCCGAGAGCCAAGTGCTGCATCTGGACTGGGGCAATCCTCCCTATCAACACAGGAGGGGATGAACAGATTAAGAGCAGCCCTGCTGAGAAGGACTCAGGGGTGCTGGTGGGTGAAGGCTGGAAATGAGTCAGAAATGTGAGTGGCCAGCAGGTAGAGGGAGGTGATTTTCTCCCTCTACTCCACTCTCATGAGACCCCACCACTCTTCGTACTATGTCCATTTCTATGGTCCTTAGCACAAGAAAGACATGGACTTGTTGGAGAGGTCCTGAGCAGGCCACAAAAATGATCAGAGGACTTTCTACACGTAAGTAAAGACTGGGAGAGTTAGGGTTGCCCAGCCCAGAGAAGAGAAGGCTCCAGGAAGACCTCACCGTGGCCTTTTAGTACTTACAGGGAAGATGGGGACAGACTTTTTAACAGGCCCTGTAGCAACCGGACAACAGGTAACAGTTTTATACTGAAATATCACAGATTCAAGCTAGATATAAGGAAGAATTACTCTATCATGAGGATGGTGAAAAACAATGAAACAGGCTGCCCAGAGAAGTGATATGTGCCCCAACCCCAGTAAGGTCAGGCTGGGCTCTGCGCAACCTGATCTAATTGAAGATGTCTCTATGTTGGACTGTTGAAGATGTTGGACTATTTGACCTTTAAAGATTCCTTCTATAATCCTATCACACGAGTCTGGAGAAAAGAAAGGAGTAAATAAAAAACCGCAGCCCCTTGGCCTAATCACTAGGTCTCATAAGCTTCCACACCTTCCATCAGCTACCATGAAATGAAAGAAAAGGGTTCTTTTATTTAATTTTATTAAATAAAAATCCAGATCTCTAATCTGCATGGGCATGAACAGTCAATTTTTACACCTTCTTTTAAACTTTAAAATAAAGCTTAACAGGTGATTATCACAACACAAAGGAGGCTATCACTGGGAAATAAATAACTATCAGGAAGATAACACTTTAGAAACGACGAGATACACTTCCTGATTACATATATGACTAGTGAGGAATTGCTAGCTACTAGGGATAGCATGTAAAAATGTGTTACATGAAAAGTATTTTTGATATGAAGGTCAGCAAGCTGGACAAACACTCAGTAGGTAAAAACCAGGACAAAAATGTGATGGGGAATCCAGAATCCCATGACACATAATGGGAAAAAAAAAAAGTAAAACTCCAAACAGGCAAACTCTTTCCATCTCAAAGACAAAAAAAGGTTCTGAATGACCTTTCCTTTCTCAACACTAAGAGGTAATTAATTACTCGCTCTTTGCACAGTGATTATATACACAGCTTGGTTTTTGTTACTGATGCAGTTATGTAATAAATCTTTTAAGTATTCTTTTGTAATAATACCTGAAACTGTTACCAGTGGTTCTTAGGAGATAAAAACACCGTGTGACTGGTTACAACAAACAGTTACACTCTGTTTCCAATTTATCAGAGCAAAGCACTCTGCAGTCACAGCTGGGGGCAAGCTGGGCATTAGTCCACATATTATGACCAACCAACTTGTTTCACTCGGGTTTTGCTACTCTTTCCCTCTCCTTATCATTACAATCATTATTACTGTTGTTATTAGAACATTTAGTACACATTATTTTCACTATTAGAACCACTTTATGTTATCTCTAGTATATTATTTCTAATGTTGGTGGTTTATTTTGTCTCAATTTTTACGTTTTTCTTATGTCAACCTGCAACGTTTACGTTTTTTCCCATTCTCCTCCCCACTGGCAGGGGAATCAGGGGAGAATAAGAGAGAAGCTGTGTGACACTTAATTCCCAGCAAGGGTTAAACCATGACACCACCACTTTAGAATTATTTATCCGCTATTTTACCATATTTTTGGAACTGACTATGCAAGTTTACAGCTAGCTGCCATGTAGACCCTAAAACAATATTTGTGCCACTACAGAGGAAACAAATCACATAGACAAGACAGGGAGAAGTGGCTGTCAAAGCAGACAAGAAAGAAATCAGCCTCACTGGGTTGGATGCAATGAGCAAACTGGCAGAGAAGATTAAGGTGGCTTGGATACTTCTGTCCCTGCACATTAATCCTGTATTACCTACAAGACCTGTAAGAATCTCACCAAAACAAAGTTTAACCTGCTTTAATGCCTAGAAGAAACAAAATTATCAATTCTTTTCACAATGGTGAGATAATTATGAGATACACACAGTTGCCCTTTCTGAGATGCAAAATTCCTGTATTGAGACAGACCTTTCAAATTAAAAGTGGATTCCTATCCTACAAGCAGATCCTGTGCTTCTGGATAACATTAAGGTTTTTCACCTATTTTTCTCCTCACAGTTGGTAGCACTACTATCTTCTGCCTGGATAGTCATGGCATAAGCTGGTTTTTTATACACTTTCCAAGACAAGAGCAGACTGCATGAAACAAACAATGGGGAAGCAGATTCTCTACCAAGCAGTAGTTTTATTCCAAAATTTGAACTTGTGGGTATTTCCACTGATTTTTAGGTTGTCAGGCTTTCATTATTAAACTCTCAGATTACTTTGCAATCCAGCTGTAATGTTAGGCACTCAATTACCCAACAACAAAATGACAAGGTTTTTACATTACTGGTAAATCCCTGTCAAAGTGGGGATTCTTCTGGGAAGAACTTGAATTTTATTTTTTTATTAATTTCCTTCTCATTTTATTTATACTGTGTTTAACCTCAAATATCTAAACAGGTCAAAGCCAAGAAATATCTCAATCAAAATTATTTTATTCAAAATGAAACTTCTTCAAATACTAAGTATTTCCTTTGCAGAAACACAGTACAGAAAGTGGAAGATACACTTTGACTAAAGCTTACTTACCAAAGGACTTGAGAGAGCTACGACAGCATAAACCAGTTACTACCACACTATCTTGGCATTGCCACTAAATTGCTGCTAACTGAAGTGTTCATGTATGACAAATTATTAAGATACAATGAACAGAGCCTCAAGTCTGAATGGTTTTTGGTTTAACCGCTTCAGAAACGTTACCAAGAAGACAAGCCAACCTACCAGCTCCTGAGGTGAAAATGATTGTATTCCTGTTTTCAGTTGAAAGCCAGATGAGCCAAATTATGAAAAAGCATTTGCACTGAAGATAAAATGGAAAGAAAACACATAATAGGAAAGCCTAAAACAGAACCATACACCAACAGTTCTTTCCAAGCCTTCATCTATTTCATCATGCTTTATTTAAAAGTAGTATTTACAAGTCAATGCTTTCTCTTCTCAAAATACAAGATACTAATAAAGTGCAAAATTACCACAAACTATTTCAATGCACCCACACTTATAGGATACATACATTCACACTCCGCCAAGCAACAATGAATTTTAGAAGCTCCAAAAGTGCCTTTTAAGACTAGAAATGTCTTCCCACGGAAAAAAAACATAAAAAAACCCCAACAAAACACAAATGGTACTGTTTCCAGGAACCACCAGCTTCCCCTGCTAATCAAGAGTGCAAAATTTTCCATCTCTCCCCTCCAGAAGTGACAAAATAACACACCTATAATGATGTCATATTAAACACAGAAGTAGCTCATCTTCTGCCTTCAGCACTCAGACTCACTGAAACCTAGATGATAATCCAGCCCATAGAATTGGGACACATGAAGTTTCACCGAAGGAAGAAAATGAAACTTTTCTCTAAATGCAGGTGTTCAATTGAAATAACAGAACAGTGCTCAATAAACAAAAGAGTGAAATTCTTTCTATTCTGAATGAAGATGGCTAGGCTACTAGAAACCTGAACAACATCAAGTAAATATGCCCAAATTGATCTATACTAAAATAAAGAACAGGCAGCAAGACATAGCTTCTATGTGAGTACACAATGCAAAGTAAAGTCAATTAACTTCTCGGCTAGTGGCCAGCACGATAAATTTTCCAAATTTATACATATTTCTAATACTACTTAAAAAAAAACAAACCAACCAAAGAAAACAAAACAACAAAAAAGTGAACATAGATGATAGCTTTCCCCTTGCAAAATACAGAAGAAGAACAACTATTTAAAGCCCGTAACTCCAACCTTTGCAGTTACAATTCAAATGAGAAATACTGTTTCTGTTGACAGCCGAAAGAAAGAGCTCTCTTCCCCAAAGGCACAGAAGATGAATCCAAGAACACTAAGTTCTACTGAAATATCATCTCCACAAACTTTCTGATCAGTATTGAAACACAGGCTTTCAGAGGATTAGATGAGTAAGAAAGATTTAGCAGCTAAAAGATAGGATTCAGAGAAAGCTGGCACTAAATTTTCACCAGGTTAAGAAATTTCAGACTTTACAGGTTCTAGAACTGGTAACACAGATGTATAGCACACCACTAAAATTAGCATATCTTGCAGTTCAAGTCTTCTCCTTTTCCTTATTTATATTTCAGCAAACAATTTCCTGAACTTCATAGAATTCTGTGTAGAACAAGATTTTCCAGGGGCTGACCAAATTCCATGATTCCTTGAAAAAAAATCAGGAGCCACCATGTAAGAGACAGCCATCTTTTGATATTGTTCATAAAAGAAAATCATTAACCCTGCCAGAGTGATCATGTTGTGCTGTCTGGTTTTCTTCTCCCAGCCACAAAAGGGTAGAAGAATTAATAAAAGTAGAATTAATAAAAACAAAATCACACACACACACCAAAAAAACTCACAAAAAATAAAACAAGAAACAAACAAAAAAACCCACACATAAATTCTGTTGCAGTGAATCACACAATTATTTCTACTTATTTCTACAATGAAGTGAAACTATGGATACCTTGCTGCCATGGCAAACAAGTTCACTCAAAGATTTATCCACTCCAAGATTTATCTTACGCAATCCTGAAATATAGGAAAGGCTGTAACTCGTTTAATACCTTGCAACACTGTAACGAATAAACTACAGATGCCCACTTCCCAGATCTACCGTCCTCAACACGTAAATCACGTGGGGTATAAATATGCATTTGTTGTTTAAGTATCCTAACCTAGCTCCCTTGAGAGATTTGGCTTCAAATGTGAGTTCCACAGAGAACACAAAGCACTACACTTCCGGCATGACACACATTTGCAAAGAAGCTCGCAGCTAAATGGCATGAAAGCGCCCTAGGAATTCCAGGGCTGAAGCACACTATCATCAGATTTACAATGCATCTTCTTGTGCAATACTTGCTCCACTACCTGCACCACTTCAAAAACATTCCCTGTGTGCCCCCTTTGAAAAGCTCCCATCCCTCTGTGGCCCCAGCTAGTCCACTGGAACACAACTCCAGCTTTGTATTCATTCAGAAGCTTCTGCCTGCCACAGGCAGGGGTGGAGTGCTGGCTGGAGTCCCCCCCCCCCTTTAACCTTCGAGAACTTTTCTCTCCACTGAAACTCTTCTCCTTTCCATGCCATCTCTTTGTTCCCTGCCCTGGATGAGCAGTATTAAGGAACTCAAGCGAACGACTTAAGTCACGTATGGCAAAGCCAGACAGAAAAACAAAACAAGCATACTCTGCAGGGCAGGAAACCACCACCAGTAGTTAAGGGAAGGAGTTAACCCCTCTCCCTTTCCTGTGTGGCAGGACCGGCCAGGCTGTTCGCAACAAAAGCCACAAGGACACTACTACTCTCTTCCCCTCAGTTCCAACCATGCATTCCTGCCTTAACCTTGTGCTAGTGTTGGTTGCCATATGGCAAATAACTTCCTTGTTGCTGCTTTTTTTTTTTTTAATTAATCACTAGAACTTGCAAATTAAATTGATTAAACAACCCCAGACTTAGACTCTGAAGCTGAGGGCACTTAACAAACCGAATTTAGGCAACGACCTTTCTAAACGACCATACCACTCCAGAGTCAGCCAAGAAAGCAGAGAGCAGCAAGTGCAATTGTGTAGCAGGGGAGAGAGGAGAGGCCCAAGGCTCAACCTGAATGTGTGCAATTGCTCTACAGAAGTCAAACACATCGCAGCAAATATTTTCCAGTGGTCCAAGAAAAATAGAATGACAGAATATTATATTCAAGTTTACGAGTCCCAAAATGTCACAATCAAGACAGACAATTGTGCAAAATTCACAGTTTGACTTCATCTCTTTGAAACAACTGTTTAAATATTTCAGAGAAGATAGAAACAGGTTTCTCTCCACACCTCCCACTTTGGGATTAACAAGTTAACAGAAGAGTTGTTTCCTTTACACTCTCTAAGGTTCACAGTTCCTAGAGCAAAGTCTGTTTCTTCTCCAAGCAACATCTTGCAACCCCTCACCAAAAAATGAGGGGGCAGAACTGGGAACTGAAATTGAGCACATACTAAATCACATCTAGATGTTTTTTTCTTCAGAGAACTGCTATAAATGTACACTGTATATAACAGTTCTTCAGGAAGGAGAAAATAGAAAAAAGCAGAATTTGGGATAAGGTCCCAAAGAATGAAAATCTAACAGTGTCAAAAAGCACACATTATGAATAATGCCTGCACCTCTAAATTCTGTGTTCAGTCTTCCTTTTTCAGGTTGACTTAAAAGATGGGAGGAATAGTGAGGAACACACACACACTGCACCCTATTATCTTTAATTATCATATTCCTATGTTATCAGCCTTTTATCACTTGCTCTAAAACATGATCTTGAAGACAAGTTCCTGTTTCTGCTTGACCTCTCTGCAATACATTAAAAAAACCCCTATTAACTAATAATGATGCTAGACACTCCAGCTCCTTCAAACATGGTGATTCTTATATTCAAAATATCACAGTAGTAGACAACTATCCCTTTAAAAGCTGGAGCAACAAATTCTTTACTATCTTAGTGAGAGGTCATAAAATATAAAAGAGGGTTGATCAACCCACTGTCGTAACCCCCTAGTTACAGGGGCTGTGATCTGCCAGGCTCCTCAAGCCATATTCCATAATCGCTGACAAGCTCAGGGTTTTTGCCCTCTGAACAGCAACGTATTCAAACAGAATAGTGTTCTTGATTCACTGTCATTATCAGCACAATCAACCACTCCTGAAATACAACGTTTTTTCAAGAGCGAAGACATGCTGATGCAATTATATTATCAGAAGAAAATGAAACCCTACAACTTCATGGTCAATGGCCAAGGATTTGAAGAAGTAACAATTTAAACAGGCTTAGCAAGTTGCCTATGATCTTGGCATCTACAAGAAACCAGAAGAGTACTTAAAAACGTAGATGCACATAGATCAAGAACAGCATAATCTAAAAAGAGCATAACTGGACAATAGGGAAAAACATCCTTCCCAGTAAATTCCAGCAATTTGGTTCTCTTTGAAACAGGTGTCTACCAAGCATTTGCAAGCAGCCTTCTTGAAGAATCAAAATCTGTTTCAGCACTTGGTCACACGGTCCCTATTACTTCATACTACCACAGACAAATCCTTACAGTTGGGAACTGGCCACGACACAGAAGACAGAAATATACTGTACTGAGGAGATTTTTCAGCCAAAAAGGGAGAAAGGTCAGAGGACTCATACCACATAAATGACTGAAGTGCTTTTAAAATGGAGGACGCTGAAACAGGAGCCTTGCAGTGTTTACAAAGTTCTCATGTATCACAAAAGTTTTAACAGAAACTTTATTTCTTGAGGGTTGGAAGAGAAAGCCTTGAGGGCTGGAAGAGAAAAGAAAGCAGGCAAGATGCACTTCAGTGGAGGTAGCATAGCACATACTAAAATAAGACAGACTTATCATAATGAAAGAAAGTTCATGACATCTCCACATCAATTTGCTACTTAAAACCACTTAGCAGCAACCTCTTTGAGGAATCCTGTTGTTTACACATCAATGCTAAGCGATCTTTTTAGTATCTTATCTTACTTCTATGTTAAAAAAGAAACCATCTTAAGTTACACAGTAAAAGCCTGTAGCCATCACAATGATTTCAGACAGACATAGTAAAGTGTAGCTGGCACAGGCACATTTGACAGCTCTCTGTGTTTTATGAAATGTCTCAGCTATACACCTAAGTTGAGAGCACTCCTGACACTATACACGCACACAAAAAAAAAAAAAAAACCAAATCAAACACCAAAAATCCATGTGCTCATATGTGGACCTGTCTTAATTTTTAAGACAAAAAAAGTTGCCAATCTCTGTAAGATATGCTGAAACAATTACAGTATTATTGCTGTTTACCTCACAGCCACATTCTTCTAAACTGCCTCAGCTGAAGAGCATCTCAAGTAACAACCCCATAGTGCATGGAATAGTCTCAGAAGAGGTTTGTGGGAGATTTTTTGTAGAGCAATAGTTCTACAATTACAGTAGGTTGCAAACACTGCTGAAGTGTAAATAGCAATTTTGAGAGGCCGGTACTTGGCCCCCAGTCCTTCATTCAGTTTTGCTCAAGTTGCCACTACCATGGCTGTCTCAAAATAACATCATGGTCACCTGCTAAAGTGGTAGGAAGCCAAAGCTTACCCAGCTGTTTGAAATCCTAAACAAAAGTTACTTAGGAACCCATTTGATGACACTGTCAGAGAGGTGAAAAATAAACAAGAATTACATGCCAAGCTAAAGCATAATGACAAAATTGGATGTTGGCAAAATATTAAAAAATAAACCAAAACATACTCAGAGGCAAGCAGCTTGCTCCAACTTATACATAGCAAAACAGAAATCAGAGACATGCAAGCAAAAAGCCTGAGCAACATTCTCCTTCATTAAAATCATGAGTTGGCAGAGGGAGGAGCACTTTCTTCTCACCCTATATCCATCTGAGCAAATTTAGTTTATGCCAAACAGGTTCTCACATTTGCAGAAAGCCTTATCTATTCAAAACGCAGACAAACCAGTTTAAGTACTTCTGGATTAATGTTAAGCAAGCAACCTGGGAGGCTAAACCAGTTCTAAAGAGCAGCCAGCTTCTCTGGCACAATGGGAAATGATTGGCCTTCCCAGATGTGTTATTAAGACAGCTCTACCTTCCTATCTAAATGAACGGTTTCCCAATAATCATCATGGGACTTGAGAGAAAGCCAAGCAAAAAAAGCATCTTCTTTAGACATGGTCAGTTTCACTGAAGAACAAAAAATGTCATTGCCTCTTCTGCAAATTTCATGTATCCTGAAATAAACTGAAGTCATCTTTCTTTGTTGGGTTTTTTTTTCTGAATCTGTTTCAAAGCCCCATTCACACAAAAATGATGAAACTGTAAAAGTAACCCATAAATTCATATGTTCATCTCAGAATTAAGTTGACCAACTCTAACGCTGTTTAAGAGGATTTGTTATTTCTGCTACCCGAAAAAGACGCAGCTAGTCTCTTCATTAGCTCAATATTTGAGGGGATGCAAAGCTGAGAAGTGTAAAGGGACCTGTGTGGATCATTACCACAGACAGGACCAGGCTCCACTGGACAGGTACAGCTTCAGGACTGCAGATTATAAAGACTGAGCCTCTCACTCAGCTTTTCTTTGCCAGTATCAACACACATCAGCTTCTTCGTGTTGGGACTTTTCATTCCCAATACGTGAAAGAGAAACCATGGAAAGCCAAAAGCAAGACAAGTGGCCAACCATAACAAACATGGAAAAGCTGGCAGGAATGTGAAGGAAAGAGAAACTGCGTTACTTATTCTACACCCACGTTAAGCACTTCCCCAAAAACCTCTTCCCCAAAAACTCTGCCTTCTATACTTCCCAGGTCATTCACTCACCTCTAACTACAAGTTCATTTCCCTTGCTCATCCTTTTGAGTTTCATAGAGAAGCCTAACCTGTTATTCCCCAGGAATCTACTCATTACCATCAGCGCTTCAGTCAGCTCTGGCCTCTCATAGAAAAAATGTCTGAAAATTTCTGTCTCTCTTCAACAATCAGCTGTATTGCTGATTGAGATATTTACTGATTAAGATATTTACTTCACAATTTTGAATATAGAGGGGGGAAAAAACCCCCCTGCCACCCCCAACCCTAATCCAGTGACTTGAAACAATAAAACAAAAACTCAGCTGCTACAGAAATACAAGTTCCATGTCCGTTTTTATGTTACAGTCATTGCTCAAACTACAGAGCAGCTGCAAACCCAGGTTTAATGTCCACTATATTCTGGCTGCTCTTCGAGTGACAGCATAACCCAATGACATTTTTGGAACAAACTGCAAACATTAAAATGGTATAAAGTAATTCTTATCCTAAGATCACACAATAATTTCGGCTGGAAAAGAACGCGGAAGATCATCTGGTTCCAACCCCCCTGCCATGAGCAGGGACACCTTCAGTTAGACCAAGTTGCTCAGAGCCCGAACCAACCTGGCCTTGAACATCTCCAGGGATAAATATATCACCTCTAAGTCCATACTGTAACATCCTCGACCTCACCGGCGAATTCTGTCTCTCAAGACTCAAACACTGCTTAAAAACAGAAAAACAAACAGGCGGAAATGCAAGTTTCGAGTCAGAAGGGCGGCCTTGCTGGTCAGAGAGAGGCGGGCGGGTCCA
>VZRM01001186.1:89689-143293 GCA_013397955.1 Grantiella picta
GGGGGCGGGCGGGGCCGGAGCGGGCCGTCCGCCCCTCGCAGCCGGCGGGGGGGTTGAGGGAGGGCGAGGGGGGCGCGGACCCCTCCGCTGCAGGCCCGCCGAGGCTCCTCGCCCGCCGCCGGGCCCCTGAGGGGCGCGGAGAGGAAGGGTCTGCAGCCCTTCGCCCGGCTCTGTGCGTGTGTCTTGGCGCGGAGGAGCTGGCTGGGAGAGTGTCCGACAGGTCTGGGAGCGCGGACTTGTGAAGATGCTACACCACAGACATTATCAGTGCTGGTGTGTAGTGTGGCTGGGCTTCTGGATGGAGCGGCCCCTACGAGGTTTTTCTCTTTTTGGGGTAGGAAATGTCCCTGCAACCGCAGATTTAAGACAGTCTTAGTATATCGTGAGGCTTGGCTTGCGTATAGAGCAGCCTTGACGACGTTTTCCTCTGGTTTTGGGAAAGACAGCGACGAGAGCTTTGTTAGCTTCAACAGAGCTCTGCTGTAGAAATTTAAAGGACGTCAGCCTGCTAGTGTCTAATGGGAGCCTACAGGGAAGAGAGAGACTCTTCATTAGGAGCTGAAGTGACAAGAAATAATGGGTTTGAAGTGAAAGAAGGGAAATTTAGTCTAGATAGCAGAAGGAATTTTTTACTGTGAGGGGTTTGAGATGCTGGGACAGGTTGACCAAGGAGATTATAGTGCCCCAGCCCTGGCACTGTTCAAAACCAGTTTGGATAAGCCTTGAGCAACCTGGTCTAGTGAGAGGTGTCCCTGCCCATGGCAAGGGGATGTTGGGACTAGGTGATCTTTAAGGTTGTTTCCAATCCCTTAACATTCTATGATCCTGTAAGTTTCTTGCCAAGCACTAGCTGCAAGTGGTGACTGGGAAAAAGGGTGATTAGATATTGGAATGGGCTGCCCAGGGAGATGGTGTAGTCACTGTCTCAAGACTGTATGTGGCACTTCGTGCCGTGGTCTGGTTGCCAGGGTGATGTTCAGTCTTAGATTGTATTCAATGATCTCAGCGGTCATTTCCAGCCTAATTGGTTCTGTGTGATTCTTCAGGTGATTCAATTAATTTTATATCTCAACGACAAGGAGCCTGTCTGTGGCCAGAGTGCCCCTGCATCCTCACTGTGCCCCAGCCAGAGGAGCTCTCCATCATGCTGCAAAGTGCTCACCTGAGGAGTTCAAGTAACTCTTTCTCAGTAGTGTGTTGGATTTTGACCTATTTGAAGTTTGTAATGAAAATGTGCAGCATCATGATAAGTTCTGCAGTTCTGTATCAGTTAACAACGGGCCTGACATGCAACAACATGGAGTAGCAGGCACAGGGCACTGATAACAGGGAAGGATTGAATAAACTGCCCAGAAAGGAAGGCTTGCAGATGGAGAAACTATCGCTTTCCCCCTGTTTTCTCAGAGTTTTTCCATTAAATAAATTAGTAGCATGGACAAAATCTAAGTGCTCCCTTTATGTCAGCTGCTTTTGAACTAAAGAGTATTATAGAAGCTATGAAAATGTTCAAGTTTTCCTTGGAAAGTACTTTCTCACTGTTCTCTTTGTATAACCTGCTGTATTAGTTATAAATCAAATCTGTCTTCATTTAAGGGTAACTTTCAGTTTGACAATGAGTTTAAAAGTCTAAGAAAACTGCACAACTATCAACTTTCCATTGCCATGTGTGCTTTATTCAATATGCTTGGTAATTTTGACAAACAATGCTTTCACAGGTATATTCATTGTTTAAGGTTTTATGTCATATCTTTCTTTATGTCTCATTTCCTACCCTGCTTTGCCTGTTGTCACAAGGCGTAGCTTGTATTTTGTTGATGCAAGCAAATACAGTAATGCTTTTTTGCCTTGCTATCTTTTTTAGATATGAGGTTGTATATGGTAGTGGTGCTTTCTACAATAAAGAATTCTTGGGTACTTTTCCTGAAGAGATCTGAAGCTTCTCCATTCTTAGCAGAAGTATTTATTACCGAATTCCAATAAACATTATTGCAACAAAGTGACAATATTTTCTTCCTGTCTGACCAGGAAAGTTAGGTATCCAAGCTAAAGGCATTGGCAGGCTCTTTTTCATGCTCCTATCTGCATATGGATTCCATTCCACCCTCTGGTTTGTTTAGAACTCTATACCTTTCGGGTTGTTTTAGCCTTATAAAGTGGTGGAAGACTTTGTTGGGAATTGTTTTACACAGGTCGTGTATCACCCAGGCAGATATTCAGAAAAGTAATGCTATTGAATTTGTCTTTTTGCTTCAAGCCATCAAATAATTTTTCTCCTGGTTTCAGGCTCAGGAGAAAAATTATTGGAGACATTTTTTTTTTCCCAGGGGAATGGTATATTAATTTTGGATTATTTTCCCTCACAGCCTTGCATCTGGAGTCTGCATCTGCATTACTTTTAACTTGAAAAGCATGATTCTGTCAGCAAAAGTAGAATATCTACTTTTTTTTTTTTCTCTTTAGGAAAAAATGTGCCTCAGCAACTGCTGACATCAGATCTTGCAGAAACCTGCTCTATCAGGCAAGTGTCTCAGTTGGTCAGTTCTTAAGGCATACTCAACAAAATCATTATTTTATATTTTATATTTATACTGAAATTGCCCTCTCCTCTCTTGGCAAGACTCTCCAGGCCTTTTCCATTCTCTTTTGCCTTTTCCATTCTCTTATGCATACACTTAAATGTAGTCAGCACAGTCCTGAAAGCAAAGGTGTTCAACATGGTGAACATATGACTGAATGTTATACATCTGAGTTTGGCTGTATTTCTTGTATAGGCTGAACTGATTTGTAATTCCAAAGTTGCTGCAAACTCATAATAATGATGCATTAACTGACTGCATGAAATTCTAGTGGGATAATCCCAAGTTGGTTTTAACAACCTTCTCACAAAATATATATTATCAATTTATATGTTGCAATATTCAATTTTTTAAAAAAATTTCCCATGGGAAATGGGCCCTTTGAATTTTCTCCTCCTGATTTTTAAAATATATGGAGATACTTAATACTAGAGGTTGTTGTGTGTGCTTCATTCAAGTAAGACTATGCTCACAAAAATGAAAAGCTAATAAATCCTGTTTCCTCAGAGGTACTTTTTCTAAGTAGACCATAAATTATTTCCATTATTTATGGTTTCCTCAGAGGTACTTTTTCTAAGTAGACCATAAATTATTTCCATTATTTATGTTTTATGTTATATTTGCCTACACCACTATTTCAAAGTCCAGCTTCAGTGTACTAAGGAACCTGAATGAAATGTATCATCTCAGGATTTAGCTCATTTAGGATTTAGCTGGTTTAGGATTTAGGCTAGTAAACTCATAGAGTCTTCAGCACTTCCACTGTTCTTTGTGTACCTCATGCCTGCTGTTGTTACCTGTTTCTGAACACAGTCTGGGCATATCTTTGAACTCCTAAAGAAAGAGAGCATAAATAACAGAAATAGTCAAATCCGTTCACAAAGTCACATTATCAACCACAGACAGGGGCCATGACCCACTACTGCCCTGAACCAGGAAGTAATTAGATAGTTCGTGATGAAAAATATCTCCATTTTTGCCCTATATGTAAGAATTTGTCTTTATTTTGGGCATTTTTGCTTGCTTTTCTCTTAGATGAAGCATGCTATATTTATGCCTTAGATATTTCAATATAAGCTAATACATGTTCGGGAGTGGATTACAGAATAAATATGCTCAGCTTTAGTATGCTTAAATTCTTAAAAGTTGGTTTATGTTATCTAAAACAATCTAGGCCAATCTTATTAGAAACTCTTTGAACAAATGAAACCATTTTTTTGTTTTGTGTCTCTTACTGTGGAAGAAAATCTTGCAGGGTTAAAGCCTTTTTGTTCTTAAGTCTGACCTGTGGTATTTCACTAGATGGAGATGAAATAACTTATCCTAGAAAACATACAATCTCCACAAATTAAGCAGCATTTTTAAAGGGCAGGAGTGATTCTTTAGCTAATAAAAGACAACTGGCAAAAGGAATTGTAGGTTCTAGCTTGCACACTGGCCCACCATCACTGTCTTAACTCTACCATCTTTTTCAAAAACTGAGGGTGGCTGCCAGTACTGCATCAAGAAGAAAAGACTAAAAATAAAACCAAAATAAATGAATACCCAAAACTCCATTGTTCTCATCCAGTTCACTCCCAGCCCATCCCATAAAAAGGGCACATTGTTATCCAAATTATCTTTCAGATGTTGAGCAAATTGTACCATGCTGATAAAGTCAATACAGTAAGGTTAATAACTTGTATCTCACAGCAGTATAGGTTGGGTGTTACCTCATTGTTTGCTTCTCAGACATCAAGAGAGCCTCTTACTTCTTTTTCGCTATACTTGCACATTCCTTTGGTAGCGGGTCCTAAAACTCTCTGTGATTTTGAGAGTATATTAGCATATGGTACTTCTTTGATAAACTCAGAAAAGTTCAAATCCTTCAGAAAAATATGAGAAAAATTCTGACTTTGAATAGCTGACAGATAGCTGTCTAACATATCGTGGTAAAGACTGGATTGTTTTTTATGTCTTTATGAGTCATGGCATAGGGTATTTTTGTAACTGTGCTTTATGTTGAACATTGAAAGTCTTAATAATACTTTTCAGATCTGAAAAATTCAGAAATAGTACATCCATACTAGTGTATGTGTTCTTTCCCTCACATTTCAATGCGATCTGTATGAATTTCCACAAATAAAAGACATTGTACTTGCAGTGTTGCTCATTATAGTTATTCCTTTTTTTGCTTAAATCTGCATGCATTGGTCATACATAACCACCGAGGGAAAAATGTAACTTTTAAAAGGCCTGTAGGTTCTTATTTGAAATGTAAAAGAAATTAGTGTTACTTTCTGTCAGTGATGACTCTGAGAAAAACTGATAATAAGCAAGGTGATTTTCTGTTCAGAAGGTTAATCACTGACAGATTTACAAATCAAACTGCATGATTTTACAGGCAGTAAATTACATTCCTTTCTATTGCCAAGCATTTTGTGGACAATTTAGTCTGAGGTTGTTTACACTCTCTAGCTATCAAGAATCCTCATGGAGGTAACCTGATCCCAGTCTAAATACTGGGGTGCAATGTCAAGCTGTAACTTAGCTAGACCAAGTGGAATGGAGGAGTAACTCTTTGTCTTTTTCCTCCTTTCCATATTGTTTACTTCAAGAAGTGCCAGTAATCTGAAGATAAGATTGAATAAAACCGGAATTTAGGGTTTTGGTTTTTTGTTGTTGTTTTCAGTGTAGGAAAAGGGTGCAGCATTTTTGTTGGTTTGTTAAACTTTGCAATTGATACTTTTAGCATTCTGAAGTTAATTGTATAAATTCCAGTTTTGATGTGAGTATTTTTAGATGTGGCTTAGTTTTCATCCCCTCATTGGAACACAGGGTAGAGTTATACTGGCATTTAAGAAAGTTGTCCTTGTGAAATGGCTAAAAAGAGAAAAGGTCTTATGTATAACTAGAAATCATTTATCAGAATTTAATCTATTCTCAATTACTGCATTTTTTCCCCTGAAGTAATTTTATACATTTGGTACTTCTCTCAGACCTAGTATAGACAGGAATTAATTTATTGTATTAAAGAATAGAAACAAAGCAATAAAAACAATTCAAACCTTCGCAGTTATAAAGAGGAACCAAGTAACATAACTCTACAGACAAGAAAGAAAAACTTTAAAATTATTTAATGTCTGAAAACCCTGTGGTGTAGAGCCCAGATCTGAAAATGATTGAGGAAAGGGTTGATAAAATACTGTAATTTTTTCATAACCAGACGAATGTAATGGATCAATGGTTGGAATTTAGTATGAACCACACCAGCTTGTTCTTGAATTGCATCAAATCATTAACAGTGACTATTCTAGGAGTGATTAGATATATGTGATAAAGTCTGGTTCTGGAAGTCTTCTTTGACACACACTTGGTCTTTATCAAGACTGATTGTCTCTAAAAACTGAGTCTTCATTAGAATTTTTAAGAGTTAAATCTCCTATAGCTTGCTTCTTAGTTGTACCAGCTAAAAGAGCAACACTTGCTAAACACGAGCACTGTGAGGTGAGATTTCTCAGAAGCTATTTTAGTACTGTTATCTGGCCTATACATTCAAATCACTGGAGATGACTCTTTGGCTGTTGTGGTAGCACTTGAAGAAAAATGAACTGCAAGGCTCCAGTTCTAGGTATTTTGAAAATGTGAATGTTTGAAAACATTCAAGACAGCCCTGAAATCAGAAAATTCCGTCCTGCTTCAGTCACACATTTTTTCTATTAGTATATTTTAACATTGTTTTTGTTGCAGACATTGCTTTTTTAAACATGCTATCTCAGAGATAAGAGGGGGAGGGGGAGATTGTTACTGTCTCTACTGAGGCTTGAATTCAGAGAAAGTACGTATTGGTTCTTTTGAAGTGATGCCCTTCTGTTATGTAGTACCTATTCTACACAATTCTTGTCAGCTCTCCTGTGCAATGATCTTATTCAGAAAAAGTTCTGCAAGTAATGAGAAAAATATACACAGCGCTTGTTGACTGTCTGAAAGCAGCAAGTAAATTAAAATATGAGCACCATGAGCCTTAAACATTGATAATGTTTCTTCTCTATAATTCAATGGCAGAAGCAGCTGCAGGGAGTGAGACCGTGGCAGAGATTCCACTCCCCCTCTGTATGTCTTTGCCTTATTGATGCGTAAGTGAAGACAAAGTGTCTGAGGATGTTTTATGTGGAGAGGAAGACTGTAACAATTTCTCTTTGGCGCAGGGTTTGTGTCGAAAAGGTTATTGGGATACTTATATGTTACAAAATGAAGGGCTGAAGTAGGTACAAGTAACTAGCATTATGTGCAAGAAGGAAGAGAAGGTGGAGATCTGTGTATTTATTTTTAATGTTCTGGTGCTAACTTTGGCACCTTAGTTTGGTATTTCAAGAAAAGTGGGTGAGCAGAAATGAAGGCAAGAAGATGCAGGAAGTGCTATTAATGGTAGGCAGATAGGAATATTAATGGTAGGCAGATAGAGTGTTGTTGCGAGGAACAGAGAAGGAAGAGCTGGACTGGATGTCTTGAAGGCTGTTCAGGGAAACTGATTTAAATTGGTGTGGTATTGATAATTCATGTGTTGTTTTCAAAGTGCATCAAGCAAGGAGCGACAGGGGAAGCTTTTCAGGAGTAAGTGTAAGAAACACTTGCCTTACAAAGGTACAGTTAAATCATCTGTATGTCTCTGACACAACGGGTGTTTCTGAAAAAAAACCCAAACCAAAAAAACAACAACAAACAAACCAAAACCCTGTGTAATATTTAATGGGATGTAGTTGTTATTGACATGTTGGTATATTATAACAGTACTGATGTGGGACAATGGAGGAATTATCACAAATCCGTTCTGTGGCATTTACTTCTGTTTTTGTTCTGAGTGGTCAGAGTGGGACAGAGTAAAAATTAGCAGACTGATGACAGTACTTAATGAGGAAAAACATAGGAATTGAAGATATCAGCACACAGTTGTGGAAAACAGCTGTCTTAGAATGATGCAGTGTAAGAAAAAGAAGCTTTTTCAGGACTAGATATGCAAAGAAATTAAGTATACAGGAAGGTAATATTGAGCATCACAGCCCACCTACCAGACCAGATGCTCAGCATCACGGAACTGCTGCTCAGAAAAATTCCACAACATCCTAACCTCATGGATTTAACTATAGGAATGTAATTGTGTAACTAGCTATGCAGAGAAATGCTGTAACTCCTTGTGGAGGCTTGTGTTCCTATGTAAGACCTTTCCTCAAAGATCTGGTCTTTTATTCATTCTTATATATGAAATGTGTAAACACTGACCTACTTTTAACATGCTTGTTCATGAGTCACTAGTGTTCCACCTTTGAAAGAAGTTACTCTTTCCAAATACTAAATGATATTTCAGTAGTTAGACTATGACACAGTTGCTTTTTGAAAGCTGTAATTAGAAAAAAATTGACTATAGTTACAGAAATAATAATCTCAGTTCAAATTGGCACACTTAGGATAACTTAGTTTATTATTTCACTTCATATTATTCCATTTTGGTTTTCACAGTGAAAAGCCAAAAATACAACAACAAATACAGAAGTCTCACCTTGTTCTCCACAAGTTTGCTCATAGTTATACCCCTTGTACTTTTTAACAGTACTCTTAGAATCCATCAGCTTCTCTTAAGTTGCTTCTACAGAAAGCAGCTCCCACAAATGTAAGGAAGCTTGAAAAAAGCTCCACTGCTTATACTAGAAAAAACCTGGGGGGTGAGAGTAGTTGTCTTAGGGAAAAGGTGACGCTTTCTTGTTAGCGAGAGACTGACATGCTGAAATCTTGCCAGGGTAGTCATTACAGGTATGCGCTAAAATCCTGATGACTTGTACTCCATTTCAGTTCTGCAATTAATTCAGGGCCAGAGGGTGTTTGGTGATATTTGCTAGACAGCGAGGCTTAAATTAAAAAATGACACATGAGCTGTAAAATGTAGAGAAACACTGATGAAAGCTTGCAAGCTGGACTAGGAAACAGAGAAAATGATATGAGTCTTACCCGCCTTCAGAAACCAATATTGGGATTTTATATCAGCTTCATATGAAAAATACTTTGATTGTGTATGGACACAGCTTCAGTATGACTTTTTGTGTCTTTTGACAGAGTTAGCTTCACCCTTTTGATTTCATAATATTCACAGCCATAGTGCATTTCACTTCCTGGTTGCAACAGGAATGATTCAGCAATGTTTTAGAAACTATTTTATTTTGCATGTCTCCAGCTGTAAGTTAGTATTGTAGGTTAATAAATGTTAGCATTAGTCATTCAGAAGGCTAAAAATGTGAAACAAATATAAAACCAGTGAGTCTAACTAGGGAAGCCAGATAATACTATTTTTCTTTCAAGTTTTCCCGATGTTTCCAGCTAAAGGTTGGTAAGGCACAGAAAACACAGATAAAGTTTAAAATGCATTGGGTGATTCCTGTGTAATCAAATGAGCATTTAACAGTAAAACCAGCTAAACCCCAAATGTCTTTGTTTCTTTATTCACATAAGTGATGAAAGTTAGGTTTCTGTGTTGGCTTAGCCTAGCAGGAATGATGTGGTGTGTAATAGCTAAAAATTCTTGATGATGCAGTCATTAAATTTTTTTCAATAAACTGACCTTAGAACATGGCCTGTTCAGTAATGACCTATTCTTATGTAATTTATCTTATAAATATTTCCAGGTAAACTGTCTGTCTGTTTTGTTGGGTTTTTTTTTTTAGTCTTTAAATCATAACAGAGTAATTTAAGATTTGTTTGCCACCTACGCAAGACCTCTACAGCAATCTCAGTGTTTGGTAAAAAAGGATATATTCCCTCTTTTTTTACCACTTTTTTCTCCCAGCAGTGACTATTCTGTTGCTTCAAGATTTTTTTGTGTATATGAATAGATGAGCATATATATTCTTTGTAACTATGTTTGGAATGTCTGTGCACATATGTTTTAATATATGTATATGTATATAATTTTATTTTTTTACATTTTAGAGCTGTGATGGCCAGTCACCAAGCAGAAGTTCAGAGTTTGAAGCTAGATAATGATTCAGTTATAGAAGGAATAAGTGACCAGGTACTGGTGGCAGTTGTGCTCAGTTTCACTTTCATTGCTGCTCTGGTATATACGCTTTTAAGGTGAGAATATGTTGACAAGAATCAGTCAACGTACATGCATTTATAAAAATCCTAACTTTCTTGGCAACTTTTTGCATTGATACATAAAAATTGTGATTTTGTGATATTAAGGAAGCGATTGTTTGATTGCTTACTATGTTTAACTAATTGCTTTGCACAGTAAGAATCAAAAGTGCAGTTTAAATCTTTATTCCCTTCAGATAATCAAACTGAATAGTGTTCATAATTTCTTAAGACTTGAAATGGTTGAATTCACAGTTTGTATGCCTGCTGTATCATATTTGCTTACAAAGTACACATTTGCCAAAGATTCCAAAATTAAAATTGAGTATATTCCTCCAAAGTATGTTCTAGCTGCAGTCTCCTAGGAAAAAAAATCCCAAACATGAATGAATTGACTGATTTTTTTAATAATTAGTATGCTATAAAACCGTGGTCTTCAATATGCATTCCATACAGGAAAATGTTAAGTTCAGAATTCAAGAACTTTAACGGTCAAGTCATCAAAATTTGTTTTCATTTCAGAGTTTTTCTTTGAGGCCTAACAAATATCGTAGCACATGAGTTTTGGGAAAATGAGTCTGAGCTTTGGATTGACCCCTTTTATTTTATTTTATGGCTCTCTGTATAATTCAGAAGACAAAACTGTTTTCAAAGCCAAGTGAACTCAATTTTAGTGACACATTGGCATCATGGATCTTACTGTAGAGAATATGTCCATATGAGAAATATTGCCAGGGTAGAATTACTTGAGAGCAAGCTACAAAATGACCTATAGGTGTAAAAACTTGGTTGAAGTGCAAAGCAGTGCTGCTGTTCAGATCCAGGAAATCACAAAGTAATCTTAAGAAACACATTCACTTCACCTTGCTTTTTTTCTTCCGAAGCTGTTTCAGTTACTCAGGTTGCTTCAAGAATGCCCCTTTTTCATCTGCTTTGTTATGATTTCTCTACCCCTTATATTGACATTTTTGTCAGTTGTGACTTGACTTTTAAGTGTTTAGTTTGAAAGTTAACATTTTATTTTTGAACTTCAAAAAGGCAAGCAAGAAACATTAAAAAAAAAAAAAAGGAGTGGAACAACAGTCAGCAGTGGGCAAGAGGAGCAGGAGTTCAGTCAGAATTAAGTCCAGGGAGATGATGCATCAATTATTAAGAGTTACTTGGGGAGGGAGATAAGGAAGTTATTAACTACCTCTGCAGTGTAATGATGTAGATAAAAGGTTTGTGAATCCTGTTACATACCTTGATGGTTTATTTTCTGGAGGTGCAAACAAACTGAAAACACAGAACTTCCAGACTTTGGATATCTTCATTGAATGACTTGTGGCCAGAGACAGGACTCAAGGAAACACATGAAGCTGAGTCAGAGGAGATACAGGTTAGATACCAGAAAAAAGTTTTTCTCCCCGAAGGTGGCTGGGCATTGGAACAGGCTCCCCAGGGAAGTGGTCACAGTACCAGCCTGACAGAGTTGAAGAACTGTTTGGGCAATGCTCTCAGGCATGTGTGTCCTGAGGTGTCTGCATAGGGCCAGAAGTTGAACTTGATGATCCTGATCAGTCCCTTCCAACTCAGCATATTCTATGACCGTGATTCTATGACAGATGACTGAAAGTCTTACCAGCATACTCTTAGCTCTCTGCTCTGCCTCCTGGTACTTTTTGAAATTGTCTGTTTTCAGGATCACTCTTCATCTACTTCCTTTGTATTGTTGCCATCAAAATCTGCATAGTAGGCTAGAAAATCTGTACAGTACAAAAATTATTGTACTTTTAATTTATTTAGCATTGAGGAGGAAGTAGAGGAGACAAAGAGTATTTTGTTTTTCTTCTCCAGTTACCTTAGACAGTACAGTGGTCTTTGTGTTCCTTATATGATGTTCATTAACCCAGTTTTTGAGTTTTTTCCCTCTTGTGCTTCTGTGTCAACATCTGAAATACTTAAGTTGGGTAGGAACAGGGCCTTGGTAAGTATAGGAAAGAAAGCCTATAGTAATGAATAGTTGCAGGAACTGAATAAATAGGGAAACTAGGAGCAAGGAGTGTGTTACAGTAGATTTTAGGGGGCAGAAGCCAAATATGGAAAGAACTGTTAAGCAATATGGTTGTTGTACTTGTTACCAGTTGAAAGAACTTAATGAAGCATCTCATCAAGGCTTTATTCATGCTTTTGGCGGAGAAACTTATGAGCTGTAATTAACATACGCAACAAGTTGCAGATGTGTAGTTCAGGCACTATATGATGGTTTGTAAAGCCTGTATGCTTTTGAGTTTTAAATTTTGATAAAATGAAAACAGATTTTTTTTTCCATCATCTTTTAAACTGGTGAGCAGATTGTCACATTACAAATGAGATTGTAAAAATTTGTTGTATTCAGAAAATTAAAGGCAGCCTAGCTCTTTAATTCCCCACAAGAGATTGCCTATTTGTCCTACATTACTTACCTGTTCCATGTTTATGGGTCTGCAGGTTTAGGTCTTTTTATCTCATTTTTCTATCATATTGTTTGATTATAAGATCATGTCGGTATTCTCAGCAGGAGCAAGAACTTTGTCCTTGGAAATTAACAATGTCCATCACTGCACAGTAAAGCACCAGTCCCCTTAAGTACTGTCCCTATCTTTCCTTGTGTGAGACTGCACACTGCATGAGTAGGCAGCCTTCTTCCTTCCAATAATAATAGTTTGGTGGGGCCTCCTGGGGTACATAATACAATCTTTCCACATCATGGGACCTTTCTCCTCAAGTTCCGGAGCACAGGAGAGGAGCTAGCAGTCAGAAATGGGGAAATAAGAAGCCTTTGCATCTAACTTTATTTCTTTCTGGCTTGCATTACAGCTTTAACATTCTGGTTTGCTTGCAACTTTAATTACATGGCACCACCAGACTGGTTTTCATTTATATCATTTACCTTCTCACACTAATTGCATGGTAGAAGTTATGAATTTGTTATGTCTTGAGCTCTGCCTGTCCCTTCCTGAACATTGCATGTTTTTTGATACTCAACATCTTATACCTAAGTGACAGTACATGCTGTACCTCTACAGTTCTACATATACTCTCATGTTTTCAGCACAGTATGTGATACCAGGGTAAGGTCATATAAATGAGCAATTTCAGTAGCAAATTTGCAATTAGTTGTTTATGGAGAAATCAGAATAAACTCTTTTATAACTCACACCTTCTGCTTGTGTGTGATTCAAATTGAATTTCAATATACATCAAACATTCTGGCAAACTGAAGATGTGAAATATGTTTCATTTTTTAACATCTAAACAGCAAAATACTTTTATACATATAACATATATGGCAGGCAACATCCACAAAATCTGATTCATGGAGAACCAGGGTGTGTAAGAAGGGTTTTAATATAGCCTTCCCATCATATAACTTTCATACATCACCCACATTAGTGTTAAATAAATCTGCTTTTTACAAATAGCCATCTAAATATTAGCATGAAAAATATGGGACTTGTCTATTTCTCTTTGAAGAAAGAATGAAAGCAGACAAAATGTTAAAAATAGCAGTAATGTAATATTATAATTGCCCGTATTAAATGAAGGAAAATATTGCAAAAACTCCTAGAGCCATTGAGAAAATCATGTAACTGCAACCAGAAAATGTCCTAAAAATTCAGCCAGTCCAGCCCTCATCTCTGACAGAGGATCAGCTTCCCTTAATGTCCCTGAAAGCAGGAGATAAATTTTTTTAAAAACCCAGTTTTTTAGTGTAACTTTTAGTCAAGGGTAGATCACAATAGCCTGACATAATCCCCTCTGATTTTGTACACTATGCAGTTAGAAATGTATTTCCACAAGCCTTAGATAACTGTGAGAAATAATGAAAGAATGAAAGCCTTATCCTGTCTCCTTTTCACTACATGAGCAGTCTTCTATATGAGCTCACATTTCTTCAGTCTTTCTCTAATGTTTAAAAAATGTGGACAGTAGTTCTTATTATCTTCTGAAATTCCTCCAACTTCTCTATATGTTTCTATGCATGTAGGCCAAAATGGAGAACACAATTCAGCTTGAAACTCAAGAGTGCTGAGCAGAATGTATCATCATTGAAATCCATATGAACAAATAAAGCATAAAAATTCACATTTTTTAATATGTTGTTGACTCCTTTTTATTGTAACTCAACACCTCTGATTGTTGTCAGCACATTTTTAATTTCAATTCTGTCCATCGCACTTTTGAATTTCAAATTTATAATATTTCCATCCTTCTTTCTTCAGTGTGTCCCATCCCAATGATTCCTCTTGGCATGTCTAACCTGTAGTTTGCTTGCCTGTAGAATCTTTCTTTTTTAAAAAAGACTGATTTTAAAAGAGTGATTTCTTTTTATATGCAGCCTGCTGATAGTTACATAAATTCAACATTCTAAATGTACATTTTTCTATCCTTTCTTATGCAAATGTCATGTAGCAGATAAAACTGAAGTAATTTGGAGGTTTCAGCTCTGCGACTTAGGCAGTGAGTTAAAAACCAGTAATTTATGAATAGACCAACAAATAAGAAACTTACAGTGGAGACAAAAATGAAAAATATTTTTGCATGTTTAATACAAAAGCTTTCAAGCAACTTCATTTTTTGTAAATCCAGGGCTTATTTTTTTTCAGATTAGAATCTATTTTTAACATGATTTAGTGATTGATCATGGAGTCTCTGAAAAATCTTGCTCCTGTGCAGCTTAAATATCTGAAGTAACTTCAGGATCCAGAATAAATTCCTGTTTCCTTAATTACTTGTTTACTTCCTTCAAAATCCTTTATAGCAGGAAAGAATGATTTTTTGCCCTTTGTTCAAGTTTCGTATTTGTTTCAGTGAGTTATTTTTCAGTGCTGGATCACAGGGTTTTTTTATTGCTTGTATTTCCTTTCACAGAAATGAACATCAGAACATACATCCTGAAAATCAAGAGCTAGTGCGAGCTCTTCGTCAACAGCTTCAAACTGATCAGGTGCTGTGCCAAGTGTTGGAATCATTCAGCTCTCTGATGTGTGGTAGGGTAGGCTTCTCTGAGATTCTGGAAGAAGCTGATCTTGAAAGTTGTGGAAGCTTACTTACTTTACAGAGGCATCCTTGAAATTCATCAAGTCATGAGATAATGTAGCCTTTTTTTAATGGACGCATTAAGTAATTACAAATAAATATTTGGCTGTTTCTTTTTTCAAAGTTTTTGCCACAAGGTGGAGTATGTTAGATTACGGTGTGCCTCCTGGAGTGTTCGTGGGAACTTAATGGTAAAGGAAAGGAAATCTGGAGTACAGTTTGCTGAGACAGGACAGGGGTTAGATGTTTAGACTGATAAACAGTGTGTAGCAATGTGAACAATGGCACACCAACAAGAGTCAGGCAACAGAGTGACAGAGAGGAACTTTTTAGCAAAGCCTTTAGTCAGAGTGGAGGAGTGGTTTTAAACTGAAAGAGCTACGTTGAGATGGGACATAAGGAAGAAATTCTTTACAGTGAGGGTGGTAAGGCACTGGAACAGCCTGCCCAGAGAAGTTATGGGTGCCCAATCCCTGGAAATGTTCAGGGCAGAAGTTGGATGGGGCTCTGAGCAACCTGGTCTAGTGGAAGGTGTCCCTGCCTATGGCAGGACAGCTGGAACTTAGTCTGTCCAGCTCAGACCATTCAATGATTCTATGACTGCATCCTGTTTGGACAGGTAGAGTTTAGGCCATACTTTTGGAGAAGGCTGAGAACAGTCTTTCATCATGATACTTCTTGAAATAATAACAGTGTATATTTATGTGGAAGATAAATTTAGCAAAATGGGAAGAAAAACTATTTCATGACAGTGGCATACACAAGCTGATGTCTGTGTTTGGGCTTGGAAACACTAAATGCTGCAACTGGCAAGCAATGCAGTTCAGTTACCTGGCTCTAGACAGAACTACTCAGGATGATGAAGTAACAATATAGATGCAAGTTTGTTATTCATGCTTCAGCGTGTCTAACCTGACTCAGTGTGAAAGATGGAAAGACGTAGGAGATTGTTTCTTCGCATTCTTTGTGGTCTGTAGCTGTTTTGAAGCTCACACTAATTTAACAGATGAAGGGAAAATAATGGTCTTGTCACAAGAACTTGCTTATTGAATCAATGCACTTAAGAATGTTTGATTTTTGCATTTAGATATATTTCTCATGTCACATAGTTCTGCATTTGACAGTTTGACTTACAGTAAATGAATTCCAATTTATTTTTATTTTATTTATATATATTGCTCAGGAGACTTCTATAAGATAGTATCTCTAACACTTTGTATTTTTCTGCTGTTCCAGCAGGATGCTTCTGCTGCTGATCGGCATCGCTTCTATACAGATATGTCCTGTCCAGTCTGTTTGCAACAGGCCACATTTCCTATAGAAACAAACTGTGGACATCTCTTCTGTGGTAAGCTGGAAAATCTCCTAGTTAAAAAGATAAAACTAGAACAGAAATACAAACTTTTGGCACCAGTACAGGCATCCTAATTCGAAGCTTTGTTTGCCTTTAACTGTTTATCTTTTAGTCTGCATACAAAATAATTTTTTATAAATAGTTGAGAAAATATGCTTATGAATAAACAGCCACTTTAAGAGTGTGCTGCACTGTTTTCTATGCCATCAGGATTGAAACTGGTTTATTTTAAAATGTCAAAGAGTATAATTTGTTTCCAGTTTAGTAAAAAACTGAAGAGACTGAAAAACATTTGGAAATGTACCATTTAAAAAACCTAGTTTAGAAAGGATAAAATATTCTTTATCTCATAGAATATTTTTTTCTTGTAAGGCCTGCAGAATTATGAGAAAGTTCACAGTTGATTAACGTGTTTGGGTTTGGATTTTTTTGAGGCCTGGTTTACATATAAACACCCTGTGTAGCATTTTGCTTCCTCTCCTTCAGGTTCCCGGTAGGATTCTTTCACTACATTCATCTAGTTTTATGACGTATATAGTACATGCTATGCCTAGTTGTTTATGTGAAAAAATATATTCGTTTGGAAAACAGATAAATTACTCACATTTTTTGTATGTGTACTCATCTGTTGAAACACTGATGATAAAGCCAGGTTTTTAGAATAAATTTTACATCTCTTGACATTTTCATGAATTCTAAATTTTAAACTGGTAAAAATTTTAGTTACTTTCTTCTTCATTTAATGATTAAAAACTTGTTGTGTTTTCAGGAAATAATGCCTTAAAGTTACTGATTCAGTTGAATCTGTTCAGGATTTTTCTCATTAATAACATTGAATTTGAACATGTTGGTTCTTGATATCTGCAGTGAATGCTGTATACAAAATTACATTGGAAAATATAAATTTAACCTAACTGCTTGTATACACTTTCTGTTGGTTTCCTTGGTGTGTAACATATCATTTCAGGCAATGCCTTTTTCATCTCAGTAATTTAAATGTCTGTAACTTACCTTCACCAGGTTCCTGCATTATTGCCTACTGGAGGTATGGCTCATGGCTTGGTGCCATCCGTTGTCCAATCTGCAGACAGACGGTAATATTTTAAGTCATCGTGGACCTGTCAGTTTGGCTGTCCAGGATAGCCTGCCACAAGGCACTTACATGGGAGCTGCAATAGTGAGGCTGGCAGATAAAGAAGTCTGAGGAGCTGAAAGAATATAGAGGGATACGTGAGGCAGGAATGGTGGACATTCGATTTTTCCACACTTTTTGCTTTGACAAATGGCCCTAAAAATTCAGATTTTTTCTGCAACTCAAACATAAGTGAACAGCACTGATGACTCAGCCATTTTTCTGTATAGTATATGAAAGGAGTATATGAAAACATAAAATAGTGAGATTTTAACTGTGATCCTTTTGTGCTTTCTGTTCAGGATGTTATTTAACTTTTTCTACCAAAACTTGCATCTGAAAGGCCTCCTGTTGTGGTAAACTGCCCGTAGCAGCATACTGCTGGCTCCTGAGAAATACCCTCTCCCTTCCTTCTCTCTCTACCAAAAGATCTATCCATGTCAATTTCTTATTTCGTCACTATTTTTAACTTGTATGTATTATTAATTTCAACTTTGTAGAGCAAGCATTAACTTACTTCCTACGCAACTTACTTACATTGTCAGTTTGAAATATGTTCCTGCAACTCATTAACACTTAGGATCTCTGAGTCTGATAGTGTATGTTTTAAGAAAAGTACATTTTTAATTTTAGCAGTGCACAGACTACAGAGCTAGTAAATTCTGTTGATTTATATAACTCAAGCCCTTGCCCCTCATTATACCCTGCTCTGATTGTGCGTATCAGCAGGACAAATAACTGTGAGAACACAGCTGAAGGAAAGAAAAATAGATATAACTGGAGGAAGAATGAGTAGGTTTAGAGTGTAGAGTGAGGAAAAAGAGTGTAGAGTGAGGAAGGTGGAAAAAACTAAAGAAATAAGTGATTTTTTAGTGTCTTTCCTTACATATATATTAATTTACATTCCCCTGACTAACAGGTATATTGCATGGTACTGCTTGCAGGGTTATGTATTCATTCTCACCCTGATTTATAAATGGGGAGGGGGAGAATGTACACATGAACAACATGAGTCAGGCAAGAGGTTTGTGGCAGGATCGGGAGTTGAATATAGATCTGCTCATGCTCTCATTTCTAAGCGTGACTGCCACGCAGAGTTAAGATTTATATTTAGTGGCCAGGTGTAGAGGAAGCTTTTGAAGACTGTAATAATTTCAAGTGCTATGCTTCCCTGTTTCCTATGATAATTTGAATTTTGTACCTGAGTGTTGCTTCCAAGAAGAAGTCTCAAGTTTTTGGCAACTCCTGTGCAGAAAGATACCCTACATAAAGTCATATTCACATATATGTTATTTCTCTGTGTTTGCATGAAAGTTAACCCAAGAACAGGGCAGAATTCTCTGTGCTTACAAAAGAGCTGAAGATTAATATATTTTTCTGTCGATTTGTCTTGCTGTGAAGATACACAAAATCGCATTTTGCTGTTTGTTGTCATGCGAGGAAATTCTAAAGATAGAAAAAGAAAGGCCTCATTGATTGCTTTATTTGATTTTCAGTTTAGGAAATAAAATTAGATGGACTTGGTAAATTAGCTTTGTCCTTCAAATCATCTGTCCCACTTATGAAACATAAAGCATTTAGGTGTTTAGAAAAAAAACCTAAGTCTCTCTTAAGAAATGTTCTTGTGTGCTTTTTTTAACAATTTCTTTAAAAATTAATATTATGTAAAGAGTTGTGAGCAATTAATTGGTTAAAACTTAATAGTAGTATCCTTGCTAGTGATTTTCAGTTTATTCTCCTATTAGCTATTCAACTGCACCGAAGTTTTTTCGATGTAGTTAACTGAAGATGATTGTTTTGCTATTGCACTTGTAACATAATCTCCCTTCTGTGCCTAGGTAACATTGTTCTTACCACTGTTTGGTGAAGATCAGCAGGGTGCAGCCCAAGTGTTTCAAGATGTTAATGACTACAATCGAAGATTCTCAGGACAGCCCAGATCTGTAAGTTTTGGGTAAATTTGGGTGGAAGTCAGTGATGTCAGGAGAGTTTGAGAGTGATTTTCTTGTGATTTTGTTTTCCCCCCTTCTTTTCTTTTCTTTTTTTTTTTTTCTTTTTTATTTTCCCTGGGATATTTCCCTGGGATTTTCTCTTCATGACAGAGAGGGCCTAGGCAACTTTTCTTTAGGATATTCATGTTTATATGGTTAGGTGAAACCCAAGACCTCAAAATTATTTATTAATCATTTATGAAAATGTACAGAAACTTGCTTTTTTGTTGTGAGTGAGAACCTAATAAGTCTTCACTTTTCTGTTCATGTGTTGTTTTTTAGATATGAGTCATTATCTTGAAAGAATCAATAATTAGTGAGTCATTATCTTGAAAGAATCAATAATTAGTCAGTAAAAGTACTTAGTGAAATACATGACCTGCAAGGAAGAATATTCACTTCATTGATCTCTTTACACTGTGTCGCTGTTGAGCCGCTAGCAGAGAGAAAAGACCAGACTCTCAGCGTGGCATAAAAGATCTGTATTTTATTTATTTAATTCCAAGTTATATAGACTTTTCAAAGGTCACTCAGATTGGTCAGTCCAAAACCTTCCCCTAGGCCTATTGGCCAGGCTCGAACTGTGCACATCTTGAGAAACTGTTTTAAAAACATCCAAACTTTATCTTTATTTATAAAAACACAAGAAAAGAGAGAAAAATTCTCATGGGAAAGGTCTGTGCTAGCCACAACACTGATTTACAATTCTACTTGCACCTTTCTCCTGAGATTTCAAGCTCTATGCTGTCTTGTTTTTTAAATTTTCCTCCTGGATTAGTCTTTATTCTCCTCTCTGAATGAAGAAAACTGGAATTTTTTTTCTGTAAATAGCTAAGAAGGGTGGTCAAAGTTCTACAAATGTTAGAAAGCCAGCCTTCTGAGCCTGTCTTCTGTGTGTGTGTCCTGTTTCGCAAGGTGAAGTGCACACCCATGCATACTAGTAACCGCCCTGCTTGTCTTCATTTGTTCATGGGATTTGGATATAGCAAGAAGACGTTAGCAAGAAAAATATACAGTACAAAGAGACAGAAGAGGGAGGGGTTTTTTCTAAACCACCAAATGTATGGGTTTTATCCAGTAGAGATTGAAACTACCTTTCAGGCTCAATTAAACCTCTCTGTTGGCTGTGTCTAGTCCCCAGTAACCTGTCTGAGGTTATGCCTGAAATCGGTACTAAGGCCCTAATTGGACTAGATACATTGTCTTTGATTTATATACAGTGTTACCACATACAAAATTTCTTTGTCAAACACTTTTTTAGCTATGACAATAACTAATTTTAGTGGAGTTTAATGGCTCTATGCAGAAATTGTTTACAGTAGAAGGGAAGCAGTACAAAAGAAGTTTTAAAGCTCACCCCTCCCTACTCTTCACAACAAAAACCTGAATATTTTCTATTGAGCAGTCCCTCCCTAAGCAGGAAGAATCATATTAGCAAAATGGAAAGGAGCCAGAAATTGAATAATTTAAAGGTTCTTTAGTTTACTTTGAAGCTTCATCTGTCCCTTGAAAACTTACGTGAATCACTGGTTGTATGGAGAAGGGGGTATTGTGTTTCTGAAAGCCTGTTCTACTTTAACCTATTCTAGTTTACCCATTGGTTTTTTTTTCTTGCAATCCTTGTTTGTTTTCCATTCTGATCAATATTTCACTTCGGTTAACCTGTTTGCTGTTTCTCACTTTCCCAGTCATTTGATTTCCTCCAGTAGTGATTGCTTTTCCTTCATAATAGATGCCAATGTATTTTCTAGTGATATATATTAAATGTATGCTTTTCATTGTAGAATAACACAGTTCGACTATTTCTTGAAAGCACATACATTCTAAATCTGACTTTCTACCCAGTAAAACTAAACTCATTAAGTGTTCCTGGGTTTTGTTTTAATTCCCATAAACTAATAGGTTATTAGCTATAATATAGTAGTCAAAACTTCAGTCTAGCCTGAACGAGTTGCTAAAGCAAAATACTAACTTTTGGGTTCTTCCTTTATAGATTATGGAAAGAATTATGGATCTTCCCACTTTACTGCGGCATGCTTTCAGAGAGATGTTTTCTGTTGGGGGTCTCTTCTGGATGTTTCGCATCAGAATATTCCTCTGCTTGATTGGAGCCTTGCTGTACCTGGCTTCACCTCTGGATTTTCTTCCTGAAGCCCTCTTCGGAATTCTGGGGTTCTTGGATGATTTCTTTGTAATTTTTCTTCTGCTGATATATATCTCTATCATGTACAGAGAAGTGGTAACACAGCGTCTAAATAGATGAAATGGATGAAAGCGGCCTAAAAGCACAGTCAGTTGTGGAATGTTTTAAAAAGAAAACTATAACGTAAGTATGATATAGCAAGGTGCCTGTGTATGATTTCAGTAGTAACAATTTCTTAGCTGGTTATGTTATACAAACATAAAGGGTTAGTGATGTGGTGATGCTTAACTGGAATCTTTAATTTGTGCATTACATATGCTTCATTAGGATGAGGTTAGTTTTATAATGTTGTAATAAACCATCTTGATCTACTTCCACTTGATGAACAACTGTACGTAATCAAAGCAGGAAACACTTTTTTTGGTGTGCTGTGGTTTGTGAAAAAGGAGTTCTAACAAAGGACTTCAAACAATAAGCCCATTTCGATAATCTAGATGTGTAAGAAAATTCAGAAATTCTTCACAGCACAGTTATCATGGCTAAATTGTTTGATGTCTTCCTGTTGTGGGCTAGAGTTTTTTGAAATAGAAGTAGCTTTGTTTGTCTCTGTGGAAGAAACTCAAGGGCCACATTACAATTATCATCCTGAAGTTTGCTGTTGTCCACATGCTGCAGAAAAATAAGGATAATACCTTGGTATTGCTTGAACTGTACTGTGTACATTTGCATGCAATTTGTACCATTTTATTTTTATGTTTGGGAATATACACACAGTATCTGATCTACGTTGAAAAATCAGTATTATGTCACACCCATTAGAGCTCCATTTTTTTTAAGTGAGAGCATAGTTATTCTCTTCAGACTTTTTTATTTGGTAAGTTTGTATCTTGGAAGCAGAGGTTTTGTGCTGCTTTGGGTCAATGCAATATATCTCAAATGCAAATTTGCGTTCCTGTAGATGCGTTAACATTTGGCCAATTAGAGAAGACACTACAATTCCAAGTAGTGGCTGAAAAAAATAAGTCAGAACTGGATGTTTACACTACACGTACAAGTACTTGTATGTGTATAGTGTAAATGTTTACCCGAATGTACATTCTGCAGTACAAGTATACTAAACAACATAGATATTGGGGGGATTTTCAGTTGGAGTTTTCTTGTTTGGTTGGTTGGGTGGTTGATTTGGATGTGGATAGAAGAGGTTCTGAATTACCTTGAAAAATAATCTGTGATAAGGGACCACAAAATATCCTGAAAGTGTTTTCAAAAATACCAGGGTATTAATTATCCCTAAAGCTGACTTTTTTCTTAATATTGAATTTGAGCATAGGCTATCATAGCTACACAAGTAATTTGAAAATACTTTCATTTTGAGCAATGATTGCCACTAGAAAGGTCCAGGATATGACAGATCAATGTACTTTTTAGCTAGAGGAATGACAGTTGTAATTTAACCTCCTGTGTACTTGAAAGACAGTGAATTAACAGGTGATTCTTTGTGTGTTTACATATATGGGATGAGACTTACGATGAAAGGGACCTTTTCACCACTTCAGTGTTTTCCCCATGCAGGTGTCTTTCCACATCTTCTAGCACTTAGATATGTGCAGGAAGATGACAGAGCTGAAACCTCAGGTGTCAGTCATTGAGGGTGCAGGTTGTCCTTCAGTGGCAGTGTTCTTAATGACATTAGTTTAAAACTAAATTCACTGATTCTTCATTTGAAAATTTAGTTTTGAAAATCCAAGGACTTTTTACAAATGAACTGGAAAGCTAAACTTTTCTTTGTTGCTGTTTGTTAGAGATGGGCGAGAAGAAAAAATGGAAGTGAAGCAAGGGTTGGAGGAAGAGAGCTAGAGAGAAAATGACATTTTTGGAAGCAAATGCTAACTAACTTTTCTTGAGCATCTTGGCTGAGCTTTTCCCATTGTGTTGGCATTGCTAATGTATGGAGATGGTTTAGTGGCTACCTCAGTTAAAACTCTTTAAGGTATTATTGAGTAAGGGTGGGATATTCATAAGCTGTTAGGTGCATTTACAAAGCAAGATAGTAGTTTAGGATGTTCCATAAGACAGAATTTCACAGTTTTGCTTTAAGTATTGTTTTTGGCTTTGGAGTATTTTTTCCCAAGAACTATAGCTGAAAGCAAACCCCAGAAATTCTTTTTTGATTGAGTAAATTTAACACCCCCTTTTTTCCCAGATTTTAAGTTGTAGGTCTGCTTAGACAAGAGTGTGAACTGCCATTGTAGAGTAATTGGAGTCTGTTCAAGGAATTTGTTGATTTAGTACCTCATCCACAATTTTATGCTATGATTGTGTTTATAATTTTCCCATGACTCTCTAAATCGAGAGTGGATATAGATGCACATGAAGCTGCTTACTGATTGGTTTTCTCTGAGTCTCCCAATTCCATGTGCTGCTGTGAAGTTCATGTGGAAATACCCATGCCATCTGAGGGGATCCTGTGTACCTGAAATCATACACAAACTACGTCTGAAAGACTGTATGAAGTTTCCCTGTGTTCTTTTTCTTCATGTGTTCTCTTTCTGATAGCCAGGAGGGTTTCACGCAGAGGCTTCTGCTTACTTTTGAGTATTGAGTAACGTTGTAAGCTTAAATTCAACACATTAAATGCTTGACAGAATTAGGACTGTTCTTTTCACTGATACATGCGCTTGCTTGTGGATATTTTTTTTGGTCCTGCAAGCCAATGATAAACAGTATTATGACTTGCTCAGACCTTCTCGTGTAATGTGAAGATGCATCTGTCCTGCAACGTCTGGCCGCTGCTCCTTTACACAAATCTGAAATAGCTGTAACTTGGCTATCTTGGGTACTTAGCTTGAGCTTAACGTAAGCTCCAGAGTTCCCAAAAGCTGGAGATTAAAACATGAGCATGTAGTATTCCAAGTTGTGCTGGCAGCAATGTGAAAGGTAAGCGTTAGGGCTGAGCACTGGCTTCAGAAGGTGAAGGAAATATGTAATTCTGTGTGCAGAGTGACTGCAAATGTTGCTGTGGTTTTGTCTCCTGAGACAAAGCAGGTGTGTCACTAAGGAGGGGAAATTTTAAAAAGGGAAACTATAGGAAGAGGCATGGGGATAAAATATAGTTCTTAAAAGATCACCAAAAGTTATATGAAATATTTGATTGTTCTAGCAATATTAACAAAGAGGAAAACAAAAATTATACTTAATAGCTCTTACAAAATAACTTGTAGCATCTTGAGGCCTAATGATCATCGCTATATAGAGCGATCCATTTCTGTGCTGTTTGTGTGCCATACCATTGATGTCTGTGAGGATCAGGCAGAACGGTGTGGTTTGGGGATACAATTTTGCTGTAGGTTTCATAGAACTGTAGCAGTGTGTTACACTAGATTTTTAAGACAAAAGAATTTAAAACTACTTGTTGTTACTTTTAACAATAATAAATTGCTGTTAAAGAGATTCTCTGAATTATTTTATTTTATTGACTTTCTGGATGCAATATTGGGTTTTTTTCCCCCTTCTATGGGTTAAAGTTGTCAGTGTGGCATCTCACCCTTAAGGGGAAAGGAATGCTCAAGATTTGTAGATGCTCATGGTCAAAAGAAATTACAAAAGTCAGAGGGTCCGCAAAACTTCACAAAGTTCTATTAGTAAATTACATACTTAGCATGGAAACTCGTATAAATTAGTCCTTGATCTCCTCTATGAGCGCACAGACTGAGTGGGACATAGGGTGGAACACACAGAGTGAAAAGGAAAAGAGAAAGAGAAATGAATTAACAAGGGGAAGAGAAAACTAAAGGGAGAAGGAAAGAGAAATCACCAGTCCTAACTCCAGCATTGATCCAGATGGGATGTCCTGGGGGTGCCCACACACCTGGGCTTGGTTGGAGTACCTTTTATAGATTAAATCTCTGCATTTTGGAGATAAGTTTCTCACTTTCCATGCAAATTAGAAATCCTGTGCAGTCCATTCCTACAGACATTTCTGGAAATGGGTCAGAGGGCTTCAAGGATCTTTGGTTGTCTTGATTCCCTCTTACTTCTCAGCCTCACCCCTGCACTTGTGCTGCGCTGCATTGTGCTCATCTCCAGTAGCCACAACAGGGACGTTTCACCCAGAAACATGCTGCCCTGCATCCTAATAGCCTCTTCTCCAGCCACATCCATGTTCTTTCCAATTTTTGGCTGTTACTGCCCACAATCCGTGGTTGGCTCCACAGCTATGTGGCTGTCAGTGTTTGAGACATACACATTAGCCCCTGTGTCTTCCAGGATTGTACAGGCAGTAACATTTCTGCAATTGTGATCAATTTTGTCTTGGTGATTGTGGTCAGGATGTTTAGAGATAACTCAGTGTTTTTCATCTTTATGATTGCCACTATAAAAATTACAAAAGTTCTAAAATCTTAATCCCAAAAGCATATTGTACATCAGTTGTCCTTCCCTAAGCAGTCCAACCAGTTCCATCAGATCCATCAGCACTGGATCTGCTTTCAGACTGATAAACCAGTACAGATGATCAGTTAGCACCTGCATATAACAATCCTCAAGCAAACAAAAGGATAAAGCCAGGTGGATGAGAGTGTAAGCAAACAGCTAATAGTCTCTGTAAATTTACAGGAAGGATGAAGACTGGGGTGGGAAGAACTGGATGTGACTTGTCTGTGCTGCAGTGCTGAGCTTTTCTTAATTCATTTCATGAAAGGCCCCTGAGCATCAGGAAAACATGATCCATTGTGCTACAAAATGTCTAACAAATCATAGCTAGGAAGTCCAGGGCCAAGTCTTTTGTTAACTTTGTAGCCTGCTTTGGTACACAGTTCCAGTGTTTATGGAAAAACGTGTAATTGCATATTTGGTAAGATGCCATTAAATAAAGTTGAAAGTTTGATGGGTATACACTTGTCCTTATACCTGATGCCCTGTGCTTGCCATGGGAAGCTCAGCTAAACACTTGGAAGTTCCTCAGCCAAGGCCACCAAAGGAGATGGATTTTTAGGAGGTCTATTGTACAGTTGCAGTTGTAGGTAGATTTTCTGCTTCCAGCTGTCAGCCAAACAGAAAAACTTCCTGTTAGTCGCCAATACTGGAAACCACATGGGCATTTGTTCCATGGAGACGGAGTAGTAAATCTTACTATCCCTGTTTCTTAGAGATGGTGTGTCCTAGGTTGTCTTCTTCCTTGTGTGTACTGTATTTTTAAACTGAGGAAGAAGTGGCTGAATTTCATTCAGTCTATGATTCACTCAACTGACAGACCTGTAGATGTTTGGAGCAGAGATAGGTCTGGAGGTCCTGCTCCCATGTGGAGAGCACATCATTAGACACTGTGGTGAGGAGAGGGGCTCTCAGCAAGTCAGGGACTTTTTTCATTCAGGTCATGAGAAGCCTATCCAAATAATTAAATAATTCATACTGCAAAATCAGGAAAAAAGAGCAGGAGTTTAGGGTTCAATTTTCTATTCTACAACTTGCATTCAGCCTCTTGGTATGCCCCTGCTCTGTACCATGCTGCCTTGTGTAAGATATTTGTCACGTCAGCATCCACATGAAAGTCTATCATAGGTGCATTTTGTTAATGCCTAAGTAATCTCAGATCTTGTCATGGGGATTTCTACTGCAGCCTTCATGCCAAATGTTAGGACTGCTGCGTTGAACAGGTGAAATCAAAGGGTGTGGCAGCTTGGGTGGTAACAAAAAACATCCTTATAAATTTCTGTCTGTGTGATGTATTCTCATTGGTACTGTATGGCCCTGTATGAGGACATCCAAATATCTTATCTCTGTTTGTTTATGCTAATGCTAGATAGAAGGCACAAGAATTATGACAAGACTAGAAAATATATCCAGAAATAAAGGTTGAAGAGACTGGTACTTTGACTACAGGGTAGACTGAGGAAGACACAAGTCTTTAAATATGTTAAAAGAGGATGCTATTTCCTGCATTAGGTATGACTGGAGAAATGCATATGGCTGGAGCTTGAATGATAGCAAATGAGACTTAGACTAGAACAAACTTACCAAAGTGAATGAGGAGGGGATTTGTCTTGTGGAGCATCTCCTGGGAGGCCTCTGAGGGGAGGCTAACACCTATGGGGACTGTTTTTTTGCACAGCTAGTCCTGCCTGGGGAAAGGGCAGAACAAGGAAAAGGTGGCTGCTTTCAAGATAGCTGCTCTGGGTCTTAATAGATGTGAGACCAGAGAAGCTTGATCTGACCAGATCTTTATTGTTCGTGGTGTTTCTGATGCACATTACCTGTATGCATCAGCTGGCAGACCTGACCAGCTTACCTTTCCCCAGGAGTTTTGCTAAATAGCAGTGCTTAAAATCATGGCATAACAGTATGGTTACACCTTATTTCAGGACACTTTAATGATTATTTACTATAATATTCCATTTTATTGGTAAAACTCATTGTTTGTCTGATATTTTCCAAGTAGAGGGCTGTTTCTCATGATTAACAGATGATTAATTGGTGGGAGAGGAGGAGAGGGGAAGGGAACATAATTGATAATATTAAGTCCATTGCTCATTGCTGGCAGGTAACTGATGGCGTGTATCAGGTGTTAGTAATAGCTTGGCTAAAATATGTTTCATGGAGAACTCTTCAGCTTCATGCTAGCATATGCTGTGCTTCACAGTCAAGAATTTTTTTCTACTGCTTCCCCCTTTTGCCTTCATTCTGGAAACTGAAAAGATGGGGATGCAGCAAAACATGAAAATAAGCCACACTTCATACAGGGCAGCCAAGTACTCCTGAGTAACCACCTTTTTCAGGGATAGGCTTCCCATCATTTCATGGGATGTGTCCTTACTCTCAAAAACAGAAGGTCACATTTTTGTCCTTCTTGCCTTTTCACCATCTAGTTACCAGGGTTTGGTGCTGTCTGATGTGGTTGCTATTATGTGTGAGCTCTAAGGAGGGTCATAGTAGTCAGTTTAATGCAGGTTGACCCAGAATATACCTCATCAGTTTGCTGGTTTATGACAGTTTATGTTTTCATCCCATCTAGCATCCAACCAACCTGACCTGAAGCTGCTCTAGTTTCTTTTCTCTTTTCCTTGCAGGATTTGGCAGTTTTGCTCATTCCCCTCCTACTTTCTTACTGTTCTCTGTAAGGACTACAGTGAAGATCACTAAACAAATTTTGATGAATCACATCCTTGTATACCACAATAGTTCACGCCTTACCCATGAATATCCCTTCCAGCCAACCCCTTAATGCTCTTGCATCTCACAGGCCATGCATCAGGAAGGAAGGTAGAAATGTCTGTGGTTAAAAGGCTAAATTCCTCATGTAGCAACCTGAAGAAGACAGTTCAGTACAGCTCTATGGTTCTGCCTCCTGTCCATGCAAGGAGCTAGGCATCCTGGGTCTGCTGCCTTTTCCCAAGAAGCATGCAGGACCTGAAGTCCAGCAGACTTTTCCCTTACACCTGTAACTTCCCTTAGTATTGCCTCCTGGCTTGGTAGCTGCAAATGGAGAATGAGGCACCAGAAGAAGCAAGGCATCATACAGACCCCCTAGTTAGGCAGGCTGTGTTTGCACCTGTGAAGCTGGAGAAGAGCCCACGTACTAAGGAGCTGTTGCATTCAGTTTCAGTCACGTCTGGAGAGGCTGGTTTTCTCTGTCACTGAGGTTGTCAGGTACAAGTCTTTTCTTGATGAAAAACAAGGCATTGCTTTGAAAATAATCTCTGTGGTACTAAACTTTATTTACATACAGGTATTTTGAGACCCTGGGCTTCTTTTTCTCATGGTTTCTTTCACAGTTCCCACAAGCAAAGATTGCCTCAATATGAAAAGGAGAAGAGAAAGCTCAGTAATCATATTGCAACTGCAAGAACTCTAGGGAAGAAACCAACCATGTAAAAAACATGATTAAAACCACAAGGACTGGGTAATATGGTGCCAACAAAGCCGCTTCTCTGGAAATCCCATGAATTTCCCATTCTGGGCTGCTGGGCAAACCCTTCCCTGGATTCAGATTTTCACTTTTGATTCACCTTGCTTGGAAGAAGCAGGTTATTGATAAAAATTTTAGATGTTAGATCAGCAGCAGAATTAGCCACACTGCCTCAGCCTCAGCAGAACTTCTCCTGTTCTACCTCCTGTTCTACTGTCGGCTGCTGCCCTCACTGACTGCCTCAGTGACTCACAAGGGCACTGCAGATGCTATGGTAGATCTGGGGTAAAGGGGCATAGGGGATAGCTGAAACATATCGTAATCCACATGATCGTTCATGTCTCATTGCCAGGAATGGGAGAAGGTGGTAGTGGGATCTTCAACCTTTGGAGGAGAGATGGAGTCAGAGGACCACCAGCTGGCCAGAAAATGCCTGAACAACAGCCCCCAGTAAGGTATGAGGAGTAGTGAGATCAGATCCTAACAGGGGCCCATGATGATCCCATGAGGAGTGTGAGGCAGACAAAAAACAAGACCAGAGAGTAGTTGTAGCCTGTCATTGGCCCTCGGCATCAGTGAACTGATGGAGGGGAGCTGCAGCAAAGCAAGATGTGCCCCCCACTGCTCCCTCTGCACTGCAGAGTAGCTTCACTGTGCACTGAAGAGGACAGCCAATATCTGGGGCCAGGGCTGAGTGAGAGGTGGCAGCTGGCCCTGCACCCATGTGAGCTGGTGAGGTTGTTAAGAAGCTGGGTCTTCTCACACTGTGCTCCTTGATGTGGCTGCAGGGCTTTCCAACTTTTTTGAGGACCACCTGGCTTCTCAGGGTGTCTGTTGCTTCTTTGAGCTGCTGCAGACAGAATGACCAGAGCCCAGCATGAATGAATTGGTTGTACAGCCCTCTTCAGAGAAGTACAGCATGAGCTTGCTTCTATTCTTCTCTTCTGCTTGCTTCAGCCAGGAGAATGACTCCTGTGTAGTGTTGATCTTGATAAAGATGATGGCAGGTAAGTAGACACAGCATTGCCCAAGCGGTTCCTGACATTATGAGAAGATTCAGGAGCAGACACAGGATGGGTGGATCCAGGTTCCTCTGGATAATATACCTATACACAGATGTCTCACCTGCCTCCTTGTACGTATCTGCCATAGTTTCTTTTTCACTCTGCTCTTTCTGTGCATTTTCCTTGAGTACTGATGCTTTCTTGAAAGGGCTGTGTCCTTTACTCTCCACTGGGGTACTGCCTTAGAGCAAGCCACTTCTCCATATAGCATGTGAAAAATCACAACAGGAAAATCCCTAAAGGGTTAAACTTTATCAAGTACCAAAATTTAGCGAAAATAAAATAATCCAAATGGGAAAGGGGAATCAACTTGGGGATTAGTCATTACTGAGTAGGATTTACAGAGGAGTAAAAGTAGCGTAAAAATGTAAACTAGCTTTGCATCCACCCACCATACCATGTTTGCTCGCTAAGAAACACCAAGCAAGAACCAGTAGGCACATCATCTGATACGCTGCAGCAAAGGTCCATGGGTCCAAATAATGTAGCAAAAGAATGACATCTCGGACAGCAGGTGTACATGCCTGAGCTGGAAAAGACCTATGTACAAACACAGAGCCCACTGGTCGCTGGCCACCGAGGGGGGTACCACAGCCTTTTCCCAGAGCTCTGTCTGAAGATCTTGGTATTGCTCATGGATCATTTCCCGAGAGATGTTTTACATGGATGGTTTCAAGCAAAAGTATTTTCCACCCAAAGCTGTACTCTAACTCTTCCTGTTGTCACCAGGAGGAACATGTACTTGCCTATGGACAATACTATGGCAATGATGAGGTTGTGGACAGATGTGTTCCCCATGGATGACTCCTTTTCCTCTGATACGGCCCTTTGCAGTAAGGAATGCAGATTAAACCCCCTGTGTCCTAACTTCATTCTCATGCCCTTCTCTGACAGCCCTCTTCCACCAAGCCCCAGCCACTTCCCAACAAAAGGCAGGAGCTTTGCACATTGCCAGTGCACACGGTTTGACACTGTGCACAAAGATGATGTTTCATTTGGCAGTTTTGGGGATGTATTTCATCCCTTGTTGTTCAAAGACCTTTTATTTTCCAGGCAAATGTAGTCTGATAAAGAGATTTCAGAATTTTGGCTGCTCTTGGTCTTTCCTGTACCTCTTCTCATAGCCTTAATAAGTGCCTCTTCTTTTCTTTTGCCTTAGCATCAGCACTGCTAAGTCAAACCTGACAGCCCCACCTTTGGGAGTCACATGAGTATGGAAAAGTCCTGGTTCACATTAACCCTTCTTCAAAACCAGTCTCCTATTTCCTGAGAAAAATTCAATAGCAGAGGTCCCACACTTACAGCCTTATATGCCAAAGAAAGAAACGAAGAAATCAACTGCTGAACTCATGTTTTGCTAGGTTTCATATATCTGAAGCAAGGTCATGGTTTTGTAGGACTTGACTTCAATTAGCTTTTGAAGGTATGGTTTATCAGCACCAGTGCTTCTTGCCTTTCCTTCCTACTACTGCCCATAAGTCTGTTTTTTTTCCTTTGGTTTTGTTTCCTTCCAAGCTGCCTTTTCTTCTCCTCTTTGCATGACTGGGAGAGTTTCTGCTTGCTTACTTCTACTGTATCTACCTGCATGTTTAGTGTGACACCTCTTCACAGAAGGTGAGGGAAGGCTAAGTGAGGTCCTTCCACTTAAAACCTCAGCACTGGTGCTGCAGAAGTGAAAACCATAGGCTCTAGGAAATGTGTGAAGTTTTAGATACATATTCCCCCTAATTTAAAAAATATAATTATGCCAAGCCATCTGTTGCTAATGTAAAAAAAGATGTAAATAGATGATACATAGTGTACAGAGTGTCACATGAGTGCTCCATCTGCTGTGGGGAAAGTCACCACTCCCCAGCAACAACACTGGATGCTGAAGTGCAATCCAGCATTTGGAGCAGCCTTAGGCTTTCCAAAGGCATAACTAGATCCAAAGGCTTGACAGAGCCAAAAACAACTCAAACAAGAGTGATGGGTAGATCTCTGTGTATCAATCTTTGATCTCGGTTTTTCTGACAAATAGCAATAGTGTCTTCATTGAGGACAGGGTAAGTTATGCCTTTATGTTCTTGTTTCAGACTCTTTGCAAGCTCAGGGATCCTGCTCTCCTTACTCATACTTTCAAGGTTTACCTAGCAGACAGGAGTCTAACAAACTGTGTCTCTCTACTTAACAACATCAGAATGTGCCCGCAATGTCAGAGTAATTGGGCAATGAATTAGCAGATGAAATGCAGCTCTTATGAGTATGAAATATTGGGTGTAGGGGAACAGCAATCCTTTCCACGGGTGCTGGTTGATGGACTCCATGTCAGCTGTTGCCATCAGGAAGAGGCCCAGGAGCTCCTGCAAATGGTTTGTTGTGCTCAGCAGTGGTTAGAAAAGGAAATAAAAGGTTAAAAATTATGAGAGAGCTAATAAAGGTAATTTAATCCTCTGGTGCATGTGACCAGAGAATTCTCACTCTTCTTCACTGTAAGCCCTCTGCCTAGTTCTGGTCTCCCCATCTTAAGATGGGCACAGTGACAGGACAGCACATTCTCCGGGAAGTTGGAGGCACAACATAGTTCTCTGCCAGGACACAGCAAAGGTACTAGGATCCTTAACCTGAAAAACAGAGAAGGTATGATAGAGATCTTAAAAAAACAGGACTCTGATGGGATATGTGACAGGAAAACCACTATTCACCTCTTCTGATGCCAGCAGGTGTGGATGACACTCCATGGAGGTAGCAGAGAGCAGTTTCTAAACTCAGCAAAAGGATGAGCTGCTTCACAAGATGCACAGTTACCCTCTGCTGACAGAGCTGGTGATGTTAAGAGTTTGTATAGTTCCCGAAGTCTTCTAAACAGATCTATGGCATTAGTTCCATGACAGCTGATGAACATGGAATCCCCAGAACAACCTTTCCCTCCAAAAGTTCCCAAATGTTTGTCAGCAGAAGATGGAGGAAAACCTTTTATCATGCTATAGTCTTTTCCGAGGTGCCTGGTGCCGTCAGCCAGGGAGCTGTGTCAATTTGGCTTCACAGTCTCACCGACCTTGAACGAGCAGTTTTGCAGAACCTGGTATCATGCTTCCAGCTTGCAACAGATTTGGGACAAAAAGGGAGTTCAAAGCAACCCTGTAGGAAGCATTTATTGGTTGAGAAAAATCTCTTTTCACGCAGTGCCATCAGCCCTGCCTTCCCAAGTTTCTCCTGGGTGAGTGTGAGATATGTAGATGCCTTTGAAGGGCAGGCTATTCCTCTGGGGGCACAGCCCCTACATGAAATCCAGAGAGGGAGAGAAAGACAGCAGCACAGAGAGCGGGGCAGTCCATGGGGGCTGGCCCTTACAGTGGCTGGCCCTTACAGGTGGCTGGCCCTCCCCCTGGCCACAACAGTTACTGAAGGGAGGAAACATTATCCGATCCAGGGATGGAGGGTGAACCATTCCTCCGTGACATCATTAAGCATTCCTTTTACTTTTCAGGTGTTGGAGTGTATTATCCAGCACCTCTTCATTTCCTGAGGGACCAGGACTCTTCCCTAGAAGGGTACCACAGTACATGAGCCGTTTTTTACCTCTGAACATGAAGGTGATGTCTAACTCAATGTGGATTTTCACAGCAAAAGATGGCTGGAAGAAAACCGAAGAGAACCCATCCAAAGTCTTCTGGGAGAGGGCAATGGGGTACAAGAGGATCCCCTTGTGATCTCTGCTTGCCTGGAGCCAGGGCTTCTTGTTCCAGTGATGCTGGGGAAGACACAGTTACATCAAAACACCAGCTCCTGGGGCCAAGGCAGCTGTTACAGGATAAAGCCTCCCCCATGCTATCAAATCTGTCTGAGAGAGCAGGACAGCAGATTTTGTAGACAGCAAAACCAGGTACCAAAAAAAAACCAAAAACCCCCTCAGCACCAACCCAAACATCTGTCTTGTCCAGACAGAGCCTGAGTTTTGCTATTGCTTAGAATAAATAATCACAAAATAATATTTTCTGCCTTTTAAAATCTGATTCGTCTAACACAAGGGGCTCTAATTCTGCCTAGACCAGGGGATTTTTGGTGGGAAGGGCATGATCTGCTCTTGCACGTTGCTCTTGCAGCCTTATCAGGTAGGTTTCCAGCTGATTGCATCATGAAAAACCTAATGCCACAGACCCAGCAGGAGGGAAACGCAGTTTGACCATGCAAACAGTAAGGTTTGGAAATTCAAAATGGGTTCTGGCGCTGTGCTCACCCCTCAGCCCGACCTCCCCAGCCAAAGCTCAGTGATGGGCAGCTCCTTCTGCAGATATGGAGCAAGAGAGACAGCACAGGGAAGTCTTTAACCTCCCTGTCTCTGTCTGGAAATCTGCTTCTCAGAGGCACAAGCCAGCAGATCAGAGGCAGGTGAGCCACCACAGCTCAGAGGGCATTTAGGCACGTGTAGACTGGCTGTAACAGGCCCCCTCTTGTTTTTCACCTTTTACAGCTGCTTGAGAGGCCTGAATGGCCCTGGCTTTCCATTTATGTCCTTTGCACTGCTGAGCAAACAAGCAGGGCCTTGTCTCCACCAGACTCCTCCACCCTTTGTTGGCTGCCTTTCAGTTATCTGCCTTAGTGCATTGCAGGCAAATATTTGCTCTGTGGTCTCAGACGCTACCTCACTCCTGTTTGCCCAGGCTCTCACTTCAGTGCCTTGAACGTTGTGCTTACTCCACCCACACTCTGGAGTGACCAAGTCACAAGGACATGGGCTTTATTATGTGCACTGCTGTCCTTTGTGCTCTCCTTCCCTGGCACTGGCAAACATGCAGGTCAGAGATGTCCAGGCTGCCAAAACCACTTGCAGTCTTTACAAGAATGTCCTTGCCTGGGGAGTGTGCCAGCCATGCCTAGCCCACCAGTAAGCACCAGGAGGTGACGAGAGGGGGCAGAAACCAGGTCTGCTTTTTGTGGACCTCTGTGTATATGCTAAGCCTCTGTGTCTAAGTTTGCAGTGACTGCTGCAAGCCCAGATGTCTGGAGGCTTGGAGTTTCACATTTTTCACCCACCTCCAGGTGCCCTGCAAGCAGAGCAGTCTCTTGGGAGGGCTACATTTAATTATGTGTTTAGTCTTTCTCCATTGGGCTCTGTTCCCATGAGGACATACAAGCCACATAAAATTATTAGTTGTGATCATGGGGAGTGCTGTCCATGAAGCACCCTAGAAGGCCACCTAGGTCTCCTCATCTAGGCAAAATTGTCCAGTTAAGGCAACTGCCGGTTCATCTTTCCAGCAGTTCTCTCAGTGGTGTGCCCAATTTGCCTGGATACCACCTATGCCCCCTAGGAGACTTAGTACTGAGAAAGATTCTCTGAGCCTTTGCCCCCCTTCCACCAGCACAGGCGCCTGTCCGTGTCTTCCAGGGCTGAAGGCTGAACTCTTAATTCAAATTCAAATTGTAGGTAACAGCTCTGGCCTGATGGCTTATCAGCTAAAGCATGCATTTGAAACCAGCACAGAAACCGCTGAATCATTCCATGAAAGACCTTTACCCTGGAGGGGGCTTTGGGGGTCTCCAAAGACCACCACGACATACAGAGAATGCATGGTGCACATGCTAATGATATTAATGACTTCCGAGAAATGATTTGTATAACCACTCCTATCCTGAAGAATGTAATGAATATTCATGTATTTTACCTATAACACTGTGTCTTTGGAGGTACTGAGGTGTGTGTTTGGTGGAAACAATTCCCACACACTCAGTGCACCGAATAAAGCAAATACCCACTTCTCTGACTTGGTCTCTGAAGTGTCTCCAGGCTCGATTGGGGCGAATCAGTACTCAAGAAGCAAGAATAAAATTAAGTTGCCTGTTCTGTTCTCCTTACCTTTTTTTCTCCACCTCTCCTATGATCGCAGCCAGAAAAGCTCAAAAGTGCTGCCAGACCCTTTTGTGTTAAACAACAATGCAGCGAAGACCTCTAAAGTTCTCTCTTTGTGTCCTGATAGCAAGGATGGCCTGTTACGCATCTGCAGAAGTCTAGGCAGGACTAACACCAGTGCTAATGTAGATCATGAGGACTATTAGAGTGGAGCAGCAGCTTCGCAGAAGGCCCACGTGGTTTTAATTTGCGAGGTACCAGGGAAGAGCCACACACCAGAAGGTCAGGGTCCAGCTGTTGTACCAGTCCCAAGCCAGATGGACACATTGTGCTGCAGGATGCCTGCTCCGGGGAAGCACTGCTGCTGCTGCAGTGGCATGGAGCAGTTAGAAACAGTACAAAGAGGTACATATGATGCACTAGCCCAGCTGCCAGCACAACAGTGACCAGCTGTTACAGCCATGGATCTATCCAAGAAGGAGGGATTTTCCTTCCTGGAGCTTGTTGCAAAGGTGGTGTATGCAGAGAGAAATCAAAGTATGTGACTTTAATAAAGCAACACCGGCATAAAATTTGACAAATTCTTCTGTTCATCAATTTCTCTCTCTTTCTAGCCCAAACATTCACTTTCACACAAAGTCAACTGAAGAAACTAGGAAGTCTCTCTTGGCTTGGGCCGTCAAAAGTCAAGTAGCAATGTTAATTTTGAAAGTAGAAGGGAAAGGGAGTGAGCTCAGGAGCGATTGCCCATTGATCCCAGCTGCATGGCACAAGGCAGACACTCCCCTGGGCCTCACTTCGCAGGACTGTCATTTCCAGAAACGACAATGAGTCACATTTGCCCCGTGTGTCATTTAAAGAAACTGAAAGAATTAACTGGTAAGGCACTGGGGAAAGCCTGTCGTGAGTCATGTTGTCAGAGCCATAGCTGGAAATGCACAGGAAAGCCCACATGGCTGTTCCCGAACAGCAGCCCATGGGCAAAAATGTCCCCTAAAATCTCCAGAATCTGCAATCAGTGAGACTCCAGCAACTTCAGAAAGGCAAGAGGTGATCCAAGGGGGATATCGAGAGTTCAAGATGTTCAGTGGCATAATGAGATTTGCAGTCATTTGCACAGTTGGTTTTGGCTCGGCTTTGTCTTTACTCACAGTGCTTGCTCTCAGGTGGCCTGGAGACAGGCTTCAGGATAGTCAGTAAGAAAGCATTTTGTCCAACACCCACTAAAAACAGCTGCAATGTCACAGAGACATTATACTTGAGAAGGGAGAGCTCTTAACCTCCTGAGATCAACTGAGCTGGCCAGCTGGAGTTAAATCTCCATCGCTCCCCAAAAGGCTACAGTGATGAGAGAAAGCCACTGGAACACATTCCCTCCCAGTCAAATCTTGCTTAATCTGATGTGGAAATACTGGAGAGCCTTGGCCTGTGGCAAAGCAGCAGAGGTAACCTGGCACCTCTACCGTGCTTTCTTAATTACCTTCAAATCGTGGATTTTCTAAAGCGTGTTTTGGAGAATAGCAACAAGTCTCCCCATGCTGGTGTTCTGCCCCAAAGTATTTACATTAGTCTCAATTTTGTATTATTTTCTGTCTGGGATTTTCCTTAATTTTCTCCCCTATTTAAATCTGCTAAACACAGAGCCCGAAAAGAAGGGAGATCCAAGAGCTCCTTAGAACCAAGGGGCAAATCCACAAAGCCCATGTAGTTTTTAAGGCCACATTCTTGCTGTGGCTTTACCCTGGGCCTGCCCAGCACAGGGAAGCAAGGGTGTGCAGAACCTGCAGGCTCATGACACTCAACTTAGACAGAGGCTCCCTGCCCCCTACAGCTGCGGTTTTTGGTCAGTTAATTAGTTCACTGAACTGAGATTTCCCTCTTTCTTACACTGACAGGTGAAACTGTGGAGGATAACATGGTATGCACTCTCTCTGTCCTCTCTTCAGGATGGTGTATTCAGTTTGCTGCACAGCAAAGTGCCTACACACACCTGGGCAGGGAAGGCAAAGAGAGGGAGGGGAGCTGGGAAGGCTGCCAGCTGCAGCCTGAGGGAGCAGATGGAGATGCAGTGTTAGGGTTAGAGAAATGCAGTGAGTGGGAGGCACCAAAGGAGAGCTCAGGCACAGAGAAAGGATGGGAACAGGGCAGAAAGGAAGAAAAATAGCTTCTCTTTGCAACTGTTTATAAGCATCAGGAATTCCAGAGCATCAGGAGGTTTTATTTGGTTTACATGGCAAGGTTCTGGTAACGGGGGCACTACAGAGATGGCTTCTGTGAGGAGCTACGGGAAGCTTCCCCCATGTCTGACAGAGCCAATGCCAGAGGGTTACAGGATGGATCCACTGCTGGCCAAGGCTGAGCCACTCAGAGATGGTAGTAATGACTCTGTGATAACATATTTAAACAGGAAAAGAAGATATTGTGAAGAATTAGCTGTGGCCAGAGTAGAGAGGAGTGAGAATATGTGAAAGGAACGACTCTACAGACACCAAGGTCGGTGGAGAAGGAGAAGGAGGAGGTTCTCCAGGCACCAGAACTGAGATGCCCCATGCTGGAATAGCTGGGTGCCTGAGAGGAGGCTGTGACCCCATGGGAGGCCTGTTCTGGAGCAGGGTCCTGGCAGGGACCTGCAGAGCCATGGAAAGAAGAGCTCACACTGTAGCAGGTTTCCTGGTAGGACTTGTGACCTTGTGGAGAACCCACACTGGAGCTCTCTCTCCCTGAGGAGAAAGCAGCTGCAGAAACAACATGCGATGAACTCACCATAACCCCCACTCCCCATGTCCCTGCACCATTTGTGGGAGGAGGTAGAGAACTGGAAATAAAGTTTAGCCTGGGAAGGAAGGAGGGGTGGGGAGAAGGTGGTTTTAGGATTTTTTACATATTATCTTGCTCTGATTTTGACTGGTAATAAATTCAATCCAAGAGAAGTCTCTTTTGCCCATGATGGTAAGCAGTGAGTGATCTGTCTGTCATTATCTCAGCTCCTGAGCCTTTCCTTATATTTTCTCTCCCCTGTCGAGTTGTGGAGGGGGAATGATAGAGCAGTTTTGGTGGGCACCTGGCATCCAGTCAGGGCTAACCCACCTCAGAGGTCCAGCTGTTTGATGAGGAATACAGTAATGCAGGGGCAGGGCTATTGCACTGTAGAGCACAGACCATGGGTAGCTGGAAACCTCCTTCAGGACTAAGATCTGCTTAAGGCCCCTCAAGCAGATGTAGTAGTTGCAGCCAAAAATCCATTTCATGTTCCTTTCAGGTGGGCGCTATAGCTGAGAGACATGGATGACTGAGCTGTTTGATATCTGACTCCCTATGGAAACTGGACCTGTTCTACCATGTCCAAAGGAAAAACACTCCTTTGATTAAAAGAAACAAACACACAAAAAATGACCAAGAAAATAATCGAAGGTTGAATATCCAAACCCAGGCATATCTACCCTAGGTAGTGTGGTGTTCAGAGCTGCTGCTGTGTTGTGGGTTATGTGATGCTGTGGCTACAGGTGCACAGGAGCTGCCAGGTCAGAGCAGAGCAGGAGCCCTTTCACCTCAAAAGTATGGCTCAGAGAATGGCCAGCTCCAGGTGCCTCCACACATTACTAAAAGCTACAAGGTGATGGTTGGAAATTATGTGCTCTGGCTGCCCTATTTGTCGTCTTCTGCATCTCCTGGTGTGGCTTACTGGATACCTGAAGAATGAGCTTCAGGACACCCTCCAGAATTCAACCATTACAATGCATTATGCATAGCACTCAAATTATGGGATGTAACATCTATCCGGGGATCTGTAACTGGCCTTTGCAACTCATCTCAGGAATCAGGCCTCAAGCCCTACCCAACTTGCTGACCACGGGCTGATATCCATCCAGTCACCTCCCTGAACTGATGAATCCATCAGTCACAGTCATTAATTCTCTACCTGCCCTGCAGCTGGGTTTTTGGGTTTTTCTGTGATCACAGCCTGAGAGCTATAGCAAGAATGAGGAAGGCATGAATTTCAGATTTAGCAGAATGGCTCAGATGATGAAACATCTGCCCAAATCTCGTAATTTTTACACTTCCTGACCTAATTTACAGTTGGTGGGGGGAAACCCAATGCAACTTGCATGCTGTATCTTCCACGTTGCTACATCACACCACAGAAAAGGAAAATTTAGAAATTACTTTTTTGCAGCCAGCTACAGATAAAACACAAAGGAACCAGCCCACACTGAGGACAAGTGAGAGAAGTTCACAGCTTTGGTGTGTAACGTGCTATTTGACTTCTGGCTACTGATGCAACTGCCAGATCTATGCCAGAATCTCAGTCACCCAGGCTGAAGGAAAAGAAATAATAGGCTGCAAGAGCACCAATGGCCTTTGCCTCCCTTAGCCTGGAAGCTGTGCAGGGCCCAGGAATAAGTTATAAACTGCTGTTCTATGTTAGAACACTGGTTTTGGAAGTTGTGCAAGGGCCATGTCTGTTTCACTCTTACAAGGAACCCCAAGACAGAGAGGGAGGAGAAAGGGACATTCTCAGAAGAAAAAAAAAACCAAAAAACTGAACACAATTCTCCTGGTTATTGAACCAGTGCAAAGCACCCACTTTTACTGCACATCCTGCAGATAATAACGCACAGTCTCAACTATCACTTTCCTGAGCACTTCTGAAGGCACCATTCTGAGGCACTCAAAGTCAGAGGAACTCGAAGCTTAAAGAGAACAAGTAGACTAGTTCCTATACCACATCCTCAAAACACTTTTCCATAGAACTATGCTCTGAAGTTCAAATTAACATAGAAAATTAACAATACCCTCAAACATCTATCAAACCATTAAAGGAACTCACCATCTTGTTGTTCTACTGCCCCCCTGCAATTAATTTGGGAAGTATGAGAATTAGTGCAACAGTGCTACAGACACTCCCATGAAGAAATCTTGAAGTGGAAATCTGCAAGGAATCGTCTGACTAGCATGTGTGAAGCACAGCCTGAAGCCATGCACGACACGGAGATTAAAAGGCATTAAACAGCACCCGGAGTACTGAAAGAGGCACGGTTCACATTTAGAAGTCGCAGTAATCCCACACCAAACTGATTATGTGGTCATGAACCTAAGTGCCAACATACAACAGCTCGAACTATGTGTGCTCACAGCTTCCTTCCCCTCCCCTCCCCCAGCTTTGAATGCCTCTGAAATCCCAGCATTCGTGTCTTAAACCAGAAGAAAACATTCCCTCTACTGTTTCTTCGGTGCCAGACCTGTAACCCACGCACCCTAGAGAAAAGCCAGGGTCCAGATGTGTGCCGGCGTGCGAGCTGGCACTGCCAGCGCCACCGGCACTGCCGAGCTTCTCAGCTCTCGCCTCAACTTGGCATCCTCCGAGCGTTCTTGGTGGGGTTTGGCACTCACTCCACCCAGCGTCACCAGCTTGAAAGGATGTATCCGGAAGGCAGGGCTGCCTTTCCAGAGCAGGGGAGCTTTCAGCTGGGACTTCAGAGCTGTTTTCAGCGCGTGGGGATGTTTACCGAATAGCTCTCCTTTGGGAGTGCGTCAATATGTACCGATGTGCATAAGAACGGTCAGGGAAAGAAAAAGAAATGCCTTATTTCAACAGATTTACTCCAGACGTGGTTCAAAACAGTTCAATTCGCAGAAAGGTTTTACTGTCACTCGTTCTGTTGAGCCAGAAGAGTCAAGACATGGGTAACTGGAGACCCATCCCACAGCCCTAGTGACTCCAGTCAGCTTTTCTTAGCAAGGGCCCGAAAGATGATATCATTAGAGCTGGACTGTCTCTTCTCTTTTGCTCTCTGTAAGAGTTCACTTTCTGTCTTGCAAATGCACTAGCATGTAGGGAAGTTATTCCAAAGAGCAACATTTTTACAAGAAGAAATTTATCCCTCACTGCACTTCAGTATGTTTACATAATCAAAGGAAGCAGTGTACCAAGCACGATTTAAAAATACTTCCTTAAAAGCCCAAATCACTATGCCTTAAGCCTACTTTTAAATTTCTTGCTGAAATAATAAAAAACACAGCCAAAAATATGAATATAAAGCAATTTTAATTTTCCTCTAGATATTTATATCAAAGAAATAATACTCATGTCCAAGTACTGTACATACAATATCTTCCTTATAAACTCTGTAGTTTAAAACACATGTACAAAATTGCACATTGCAGTTTGCAAAAAATCATAAATACCTTTTTGCATGTAAACAATTCCAGCACAAGGATCAATGTTATACATTCCAAAATGTCTAAGTGTCTGTCCACAAACAAAAACAAAAAAAAACCCCACTGTGATCTCCATAAATGTCCTAATGTTACAAATCAATCATTAACAGATTTCTAACTGATGTACTACACACAGGGATACATAAATGAATACAAGGCAAGTCGCCTTTTAGTCATGAGTACTTAAGACAGAGGCTTGGAATACAATCCTGCTGCCATTTAAACCCATGGTATCCATCCCACAGTATTTAGTGGTAGCAGCATTGAGTTAATTTTTCCAAGATTGCCAATTGCAGTATGCCTTACTTCCAATTCTTAAACAAGTTGGCTACCACTGAACAGTAGGAATTTGAAAATTATTGTAAACACAGTTATCAATGTTGTATATTCAGTAAGTTACATTATTCTCCTAAACACATCACTAAATTAAGAAAATGTTTTACATTTAATCAAGTGCAAGATGCCCACTAGTATCGTCCACTTTGTCTCAGAAATAAGTATTTTGAATATAATATTACACAGTTAGTAAAAGTAATGTAAAAAAATTACAATGGACATAATCCTCAGTTGTATATTAAGCCCTGTAGCTTGTTTACTTAAAAAAAAAATCACCACATCAGAAAAAAGGTCTCAGAAGTGTCCTTTAAAATCTCTCCTGACCAAATCCAGCAAATGAGTACTACTGAATTTTGTTTCACTACTATGTCCATCTGTGTGCAATGTCCTTGCCAGCACACTTGCTTGAAGACTTCCCAAAATTTATTAGGTTTAAAAGGGTCCATCGAAGCCATAAAAAATTATTTGATTTGTTGTTTGTTTTAGGTTGCTTTTGTGGGTTGTTTTGTTTCATTGGGTTTTTTTGTTTAGTTGGTTTTTTCTTAATCTATTCGCATGCTGGAATACTATAAAATTCTCCCAGAAGCAGAGATTTTTAAAGGGTTTCTCAGAGGCTTCCTCTGTGCCGGCTAATTTAGTAAGGCAGAGTAATAAGGTACACATAAACCCAACTTATAAAAACCCAAGAAAGGATGTAGGCAGACACCCACCCACCAACTAAGCTGCTGGAAGAGCAAAAGCCCAATTTGAACTGCTCTGCTTCCACCTTTCGTTTTGAAGAGCTACCCTGAAGGAGAAAGTTTCAGTGCCATGCCTCAAGGCCTTTGAAGAACCAGCTCGCATTGAAGAGCTGTAGGAAGTGGCAGTTTGCTCACACTTCTTTTGGACAAAAAGAGAGCTTGAAGATGCTGGTGGTGATGCAGCAGGGATGGGATTCTTGTCTTTTACAGGAAATCTCTTATTCTATTAATCAGTGTAAGGCATGAATCCCAGTGAGGACCACAGAACTTGCATGATCCTACCAGCAGCCCCAGCCCATGACATTGCAAGGTATTGTGATTATAGTACAGCAGATCATTAAGGGTTTTCTGCATCATGGAAGCTCAGCAAGAACCAGAAACCACCAAGCATTTTCAAAGCTGGGTCCTATTGCCCAAGAACTCTCCTTTATCTGATGGGAGTTAGTTCCTCTGTTGAACTGATAGAAAGACATACTGCACAAAGAAAGAGATTTCATCTTTCCCAGTCTGCACCTAACCGGAGCTACTCCTTTCTCTGGGGATCTCTTTTGAGTCATACGAGATTAGACATCACAAACACCACAAAGTGGGGGCACATGTGCGGTCTCCTAAACCTCAGAAGGATTTTTCAGTGTAGGCAGAAACTTCAGGAACAACAAGCCAGCAGGAATGATGAGCCACTACAGGAAAGAGAAACTGCCCTGGAAGAATGTCCTACAACTCCACAGATGGAAAAACACAGAAAGCCAAAGAGCTACTTCAACAAAAGACTTATTCGGCAATGCAGACTCAGCCACCTTTACTGGTAAGACCCTGCATATGGAGTCTAAGAATTATCTTTCAATAACACAAACTAGAGGTAACCTAACAGATTGAGTTTTAAGGCCCAGAAGGCTCAGGACCCGTTCACAGTAGAATGTCACTTGTACTGCCACCTCTTAATCTCTCTGCACTTCTCCCCTTCTCTCCTTTTGACCTTAAGAAGCCAGTAGACCCATTCCCATTAAGAAAAGTGAGAGTGGCAAAAATCAGTGGCTAAATTTTGAAGTGTGAGAGGCCTATGAAGACTTGCCTATCATTTTCTATTTAAAAGACAGGAATTGCACAATACTATATTGCAACACTAATTCCCTTCCCTTTGTCCTGCACAAAGCAGCAAAGCGCAACCAAAGCAAAATTACTGTTGGGAGTGTTTAGATTGACGGCTCACATGTCAGAACTAAGCGTCTCTGTAATTAACAGCACTGTGCAACAAAGCAAAACAATTCTCTAAGATATATTTGTGTTGGGCCTTTTGTTCCGGGCTTGGGTTTGTTTCTGTGGGTTTTGGTTTGGTTTGTTCTTTTTTTTTTCTTGGGGGGCGGGTGGAAGAGTTAACGAAGCCTGAATATTTAATCTGTTACGTGCAGAGGAATGCTCAAGGGGCTCGCAAGAACTTGTTTTGCTGCACGTTGAGCAACACCACATGGCAAAGCCTTGAAATTAGAGCAAATGCTTGAAGACAGGGCGTAGCTGCCTTCTGGAGCTTGTCCTTCACGGGCTGCACTTTATTAGAGAGCAGACCTTTGCATCACCAGTCAGCATGCAGACCTGGGCTTTACTTGATGACATTTCAGTATGGTGGTTGCCATGGCTTTAAATAAATAAGGGTAAGTGTGAAATCACCAGTCATCAGGCCAAACAGGGAGGGGCACAGTTTTTAAAGAAGAGACATTTAGAAGACACTTAAGCAGTAATCACAAAACAAAGTAAGTTAAAAAGCATCCTGAAGAGCAGTCTTAAGTATTTGCCACTTAAACTAAAATAAATGTTACCATTAAATACTGTTTCAAAGAGAAATATAATTTTCTTCCTTAGATGTCTTTTTTTCTCCTTCCTGGTGCTGATTCTTTTTTGCTATTATCTCTAACTGTTACCAATGGGAAAAGGGATAAAGAAATAAATTTTATTAGACATTACTGGCCTGCTGGGAAAGTAGTATCATACCATGCAGACATACCAGCTTGTGCAGTGATTTCACTTTTACGGTGCACACAAAGACTTTCAAAAATCACAGGGATTTACAAAAACATTTTAGTAACTGGCACAAAATGGTTCGGACTGATAAAAATACTCTGGCAGCATTTTAGGAATCCCTATTCTGAAGGTGTTATCTTGCAGACCTTAAATAGGTGCCCCAGCTACTTATGGCCGTAACTTATGTGACATTAGATATAACAAGAACATTTAACTCATTAATAGTATTTTCTCACTATTTCTGTTACCATCCCATGAAAGATATCAAAAGAAAGAACGGTAAAATTTGGAAAAAACAAAGAATTCAAACTCTGGTTCTACTAGTGAGGAATAGCAAGTTTTATATCAGTATCTTCTACTGCTCTCTTTCCATAGCATTTACTAGGGAAAAAGAAGGAGAGTATCCTAAAAACACCCTCTGGAACAGCACACTAACTTTATTTGACACCGCTCCATTGCTTGTGTCCTGCATTACAAGAAAATATGGAGATTTACAAAACAGAGGTATGCGAAAGATTGTCAAGTTCAATATGTTATCTTTCAAATTGCTCAGCGTGCACCAGAAAACTATTTTTATTTATTTAGTTAATTATTTTAAAACTGTTAATTCTTAAACATCAATTTTCCATATATGGCAGGAGGAACACACATCCCTTGGGGCATTGGGAAGCTTTCTGAAGAGGACAAGAAAATGGTATCAAACAGCTCCTCAGAGTTCAAGCTACTGGTCATGATTTTTCTCATGTTCAGCCCATTGTCTAAGAACCGGGATGCAGTGAGAAGTCTGACCCTTAACAGCTTCAGCTTTCTCCATCCATGACAGAAGTAATACCACAGTTGTACAACCACCGATTGTAACTGAACAGTTTCAAGACAAGCTTCAAGGTACTTACTAGAAGTATTTTCAAATTTATTCAAATAAATTTTGAGGTAACAGTAAAACAGGACCCAACCTAGAAAAGTAACTGGACTTGCAAACAACAAAACAGACTAAGATTTTTTTTTTCCTCCCACCTAGATGGGATGGGAGTCAGTTACTTATCTACAGCAAGACAGCTCTCTTGACTGCGTGGACCTTATTCAGGTGACTTACAATTCCACCCATACTTAGTTCTTAACCAGTAAGCGACAGTAGTAGCAAATCTTACCAGCAGTGTGCTAAATATAAGAATCTAGCACTGTATTAGTGCACAGTGAACTGGTCATATCTATTATCTCCACATTAGCAAGGCTTCAAACCCAACAATTGCTTCAAAGCATTCCTACAGAAATTGTCATGCGTTAGCCAGAACATTTAACCAGAACATTTACTCCTTAAACTACTGCAGACTCTGTTTGTCAGTACTGGAAATTCAGAGCAAAGCTCAATTTACAGCCAGCTATGCTATGGATAAAGACATTTTGATAGCAGAAAAAAAGCTAACATCACACAGGTAATTATTTAGGGTGACTCTCTTACAAACATTATTTAGGATAATCATCCATTCACCATACAGTAAACTACTACACATGAACTGCAGCACTTCAGATAACATTAAGGCCAAATGTGACTTTAAAATAAATTCCCTTATTGAGTTGATTTAGCATTGCAAGATTTGAAAGTCCTCTAATTTGACTGGAAATCTAAAAAAACCACCTTATGATCACACAGAGAAATGCAGCTTAGTTTTCTTCTGGAACAATTTGACCACAACAAAAGAATGTGAAAAACCCCATTGTGTCCTGTTACAGCTAAGAAAATCATAGTCCCTTCCTTTGGCCATCTCCTTTTCTATGCATGCTGATGTCTATGCACAACACCTTGACATGTGTTTGCAGGTATCTGTGTGCTTCCGAAGAATTAGTTCATTAAGGTTGGATTTGCGGTTTCTTCAGTTAGTTCTCACTGACTTGAGAGGATACCGCCCTAAAGCAGGACTCCAGCACAAGAACTAACTCATGTCCCCTGCAGACACAAGACCAAGATTCAGTATTTTCACATCAGGAACACACTTTTGTCAAGACTACTCAACTGAGAGTTGCATTTCAATACACAGCATTGGTGTGAAGAAACAGACTGGTTTCCTTCCTCCCCACCACTGTTTCCCCAGTGGGACCCTGCAAAGACAACTAGAGCAGGGCATTCTGAGTGACCCATATGCAGCCAACTGTTTCAACATCCAAGCAGAGATTTGGGTTGTGATTGTACTGATGCAGAAAGTAAGCCTTCAGGTACGCAACATCTTAGGAAGAAGTGTTCCCAGACTAAAGCAAGCAGCAAAGATCAACGCCCATAGCAAGGCAACAGGATGGTGTCTCAGAAAGCTGCTCTTGTTATGATTTATGTGTATGCATTTTTATACTCTTTTAGCAACACATAAACATCAGGTTCTCCACTGTGCATTCAGTCTTGCAGTGTTTCTCAGAAACCTACATTTAGCTTGTCACACATGACTAACTCATGGAGAAGTTGCTTCTGTCCTTCCTCCAAGTTACTGAGTCGTATGAAGAGAGAAGTTTCACAGCACAAACAGCTGCAAGACACTTCATAGGCTAAAAAGAGACAGATCTCTGAAACACTGAAGAGGAGTAATTATGAATTACTAAAACCTCTTTTCTCCCATAATGTACCATAATGGCCTAAATCTCTATATATTCAAATCTAATTCAATGCCTTCAAAGTAAAATTGCACCATGTGCAGTAAGATTAAGTTTCTTACAAACTTTAGATTCTGCACTTTGTCACAGGAACATTCAACATTCTTCATCAGGTACACTAAACACTGATGCAACTCTACAACAACGTGACCACGGCACGAGAAGGATCAGTTAACATTTGCAGGATTATTATGCGCTGTTAAAGTTTTCTGCCCAAGTTTTTTGTGCTGATACAGGTCTTGCCAAATGCTGAAAAAAGTGAATCCCTGATAGACTTTACTGTCCACCTCTGCTGGAAGATAAGCAGTCGCGACAGAGAGTGCTGATCAAAAGAAGTGACCAACAAGCATCAAAATAGACCAAGAACTCTTCAAGACTTATTTTTACTGTAAAATTTCAAACAAAATACTGGAAAAATGGAAGTGGTTTTGTACAAATCAAATATGTATGCAGATATGTCATACTCCAATTGGTCTACTTGCTAAACATAGAAACTTGGAGAATTAAGTAAGGAAAGAGCAAAATTATCCAGCAGCAGTTACAGCTGCACATATGAATAAATGCAAATAAAACTCATTGCTTTTCCTTTTTTAACTTGCACTTCAGAAGCAGGACACATAGAATGCATCTAAGAGTGACTTATGTTACGAGCAGATTTTTTTTTCTCTTGCATATTAGTCTCAGATACAGAAACATTTTCTCTAAGAAGCTGCTGGATTCAAATAGTCAAGACCTCAGTTATGGTAGCCAAGAAACTATATTCATCACAATTAGGAATTCAGACATAGCATGCACCTGTACTTTAGACTCTATCAAACAATATTATCCAGTACTTTGGGAAGCATCAATGACTTATATAACTGATTAAAAATTAGTTGCCTAATAAATTTCCACTTTAACAGCTGCAAACTGCAGAATGCCTCAGGGCTTAACCTGGGGAGATCACTTCTTTGTCAAAGGTGAGACGGACAGTCAATCAGACATTTAAATGAACAAAGGATGCCTCATGACTCTTTCTTTCATAAAGACATGAATACAAACCAAGATAAGAGAGAACTGTCGCAGGGCCACCCTCGATCTTGAACAGTGCATGTTAGTCAGCAGTGATTAATGACATGCAGTGAAGAGTCCAGATCTGTTGAGATATTTACCTCTTAGAAGACCATAAAAGGTTCATTTCAGAAAACATGACCATCACCACTAGAATCACTCCTCACCATGATCAGGACTTATCGTGTCCTAACACCTACGCTTCTCAAAGTATGCAAAGTACTTGTGTTTTTGGAAAGGCTCTCTAAACAGACCATATGGGCTCGACCTGGAATCACAGTGAAAGCTTTAAGGACAGCTCACCAGCTACCCAGACTTGTCTGGAAACCTTGTGATTTTGACAAACTTCACTACGCTGGAGACCAAACCAAACTACTTTCCTAGCAATGACATCATTTGAGTCAGTGCTATCAGAGTAGCTCGTTCGCTCTCACAGCAAGCAGGAGCAGATCTGATGGGGGCTCCACCCTCTGCCCAAGGAAGGAGTGAACAAGACTTCCCTTACTGAAAACATTGCTCCTCCTACTTCCCAAGACAGAAAAGAGCTGGTAACAATTCAAATAAATCAAAGTCATATACGAATCAAACTATTTTGCTGTAGCACCTAAATAAGAAGGCACTTCACATCTAAATCAAGACACGGGTTCAAGCACGTTCAAAAACTGCTGAGCAGCAAACAAGATGTGCACAGGAACATACATCCGGCAACAAAAACAGACAAAGGAGGAGACTATGTAGTCTCCAGAGCAATTACACCTGGGGCAAAAAAACACAGAGAGATGTTTGTTTGTCATGGGTTTGCATCTGGAATGCAAAACCAGATCAGAGGGGCATGAGGGTAGCCTGCAAATCCAGTCACGCAGTGTGAGTCTTTGCAAGAACTAGCAAATAGTGTGCACAAGTATAACAAAGCATGGTAGTTTTGAAGGATGAAGAAAAATGCTAAAGAGCGCTGAGCTAACAGAGAACATAAACTGTTTTGTTTTGGAATTTTAATTTTTTTGTTTGCTTTTTTTAGGTTTTGTTTTTGAGGGGTTTTGGTTATTTTTTCTTTTTACGGTAACACACATCCAAGTTGCTTGCAGTTACTGAAAAGGAGCTACATGGATGCAAATCATATAAACAGTCTGGAAAATTTTTACCCAGTATCTATCTTTTAGCATCTCACAGTGACCAAAGTTTTTGGCAGAAAATCAAAACCTAAAAGACACATACATTTAGCAGCAAATTGAAGAAAAAAGGCAGACAAAATAGAGAAGCCATATTTAGATTTAGGAACACTCCAGAGCTAAAAGTCAGAGTATTGATATATTTTAGAAGACAGGAACAATAAAGTCTGACAGCTGCAGCAGGTAAGTACTCCTGAGTCTTTTTATATTGTTTTAAAGTGTTAGGTGCTTAGGCTTTCCACTCAAATATGCAAAATATGCTGCAAAAAATGCAGCAACCTCTAGTGGAACCCACTGCTAAAAAAAACCCCAACCACCACCAACACTATTCTCAGATTTTGGTCATGTCAGTGTTAGACCCTGTTTCTTAGCCTAAATGCCAGACAAAATAAGGCATTTATGAAGAAAGCCTGTCGCTGTATAAAAAATACGTTTCTTTTGGACAACTCTACCACCAGGATAGTAGCCTCTGGCAGAGAGCTGGAGTTGCCAGCCTCACTAGTAATCTCTTATCAGTCATCAGGGTAACAGAGCTGGCCTGTCACCGCTTCCACCACCGAACAAATGTCAGCTAGAACAGAAAGCGGGCTATCAAAGAAGTTACCACATGAGCTCTTTGAGATGCTGGATGTGAGACTGCTCTTGCAGAAAGTTCAAACAGGGGTGAGGTAATGTGGGGTGGTTTTCAGCTTCAACATTACCATGCTGAAAAGGACGAGCTCATTATAAACCTGCTAGACTATAGCCCACTAGAGCCCTGCCCGTGGCTGGGAAGGGGAATTGCAGTGATTTCCACTGCTGTATGGATCCCCACATCACTTGGATATTGCTAATTCATTATGACCAGAAATTATGAAGCAAGTAAAGAACAAGTATTGCACAGCTGCATTTATCATTGTCCTGTGTTCTGCCACAAGATTTTTACCTAGCCCTACATCCATTCACAAAGACAAGGACCAAAGCAGCAGTGTTGACCCATGTAATTTTTTATGATTTTTCCAGGATTCCTTAAAAAAACCCCACCTCACTACATATGCAGTAAAGTATCTCACATCTATCAGGCAGCATTACCTCTCTCACTAGGGAAAACATGTTAAGTGTGGGGGGAAAGAGAAGTTTTTTATCGGTTCCTCCAGACTTGCAGCATCTTTGCAGATAGGTGATGACTACCAAAGTAAAAACCGTATTTTTCATGCAGTTATTATGTAACAGGCAGTGCTACAGATTGTATGCTGTATGGTTCAGAATGCCCTTAAGAAGTCTTTAAACCTGTGTTAAGATCAAAATATTTTTTCATCTGCTCATTAGTATTTCTAACAGCAGAAAGTACTGTTACAGGCAATCCTTTCAACCACCAAAAAAGGCTCTGGTGACATGATTAAACAGTTATACAATGATTAATATGGCTTCTACCTAATTTGCATATGCATTAAGAAAAGAAATATTCTTGGAGCATCTCAGCTACAGTAAAACTACACATTTTCATATAATTTCATATATGTGCCAGGAATGACTATGCACTAAAAGGAAAAGCTCATACACTTGATTGCTGCAGCTCAACTTTCTGGACAGATAGCACTCACATATCCCCAATAAAAGCATGAAAAACCGTGAGTCTATCCCATTCTTACTGAGTTTCAAGTAATTAACTGTAGCCTTCAGAAGAAGTAATAGAAGTTTACCAGCTCCTGAGTGGCTTTAACAGATCTGAGCAACTGCTGTACACATAGAGATGTCTATGCCCCCTTGGCTCCTCATATGATTCCCCCTTTTCACCAGCTGGCACCAACACATATCCCCACGAAAGATTTGCCTCTGAGTTCAAGCTGAGATTTTAGCACAGTTTCAGCGAGGGGAGAGGGCCCCACACTGCAGCTGGATCTGCTCAGGAGAAGCTCTGCCTTCCCCCAGCGGCAGGGCCGGCCCGCGGCCTCCGCACAGAGGGGCTTCTGGTGGGGTGACCGTCACACTCCGACAGACCCTTCCCACTGCACCATTGCCACAGGGCTCGGCAGCGCTGCGATAGCGGCTATGCTCAAAATACACAGGTGCAGCAGAAGCAAGGAAGGCAGTGGCACCGAGCAAGGGACCTAAAGCTTTCAAAAACTTATTGAGGATTATGTCTAATCAGAAGAAATAGTTCCTTTGCTATACTCCTCTACTAGTAAATTCTCGACAAAGAAATAAATCACACCAATTCTTCCCAACCAGAAAAACATTTCACACTCTAGCACTGACTCTTTCTGTCTCTAGCGTATTGCAGAAAGTTTCTTTAGAACAAAGTAGACCAAGAAGCAAGATACACAGATTTCTACCAAAAAATAAATCTAGTTCTCCATAATATTTCTGTGATTTATTCAAACAGAATACAATGGAATTATCACCTTTACAGCTAACCCACCCCAAACCACCTGAGCCCTTTTCCGTATAGCACTTAATTGTTACTATACTATGTAAAGAGCACACACTACTGGAATGTACACAGTGAAGGGAAAAAAAAAAAAAAGTAAAGCTCTTTTTGCCAAAGTAACCATTTTCTCTACTAACATGTTATCTAGAAAAATAAGGTCTAGGCAACGTCCAAAAAGTGTTCAAGTTTCAATAAATAACTATCAATGCCCCAAGTATGCACTGGCACAAGAAATATGGAGCATACAATTTTAGAAAACTATTCTCATATTACTGAGTCAGCAATGCATTTCAATCTGCTTAAGATTTACAACAAAAATCATTTCCCTCCAGGGTTCAATTTTAAAGCCATGTAAGTGCAAGAGCACCCACACAGCTGTCTTAACTCTCAATGGCAAATTAAAGCTCTAGAGAAAGACAGTATTTTAAAAAAAGTTCTTTATCAATACCAAGAAAATATACATAGCCATATTATGTTTTAAATATATATATACACGCACATCTTTTCAAAAGGTACGATTCTGGCTATTTTTTTTTTAAGTTTGAAAAGCTTATCCATTGCTATACAGTTCAGTAAGGTGTATTAGGAAACACACTTTTTATATCCCCCATGAAAATAAAGTTGAATCTTTCTGTAAACAGTAATTTTCTTATTTTCCGAAATCTCTACAGACCTCAAGTACTTCACTGAAAAATTAACAACCACCTGCCCCAGAACCACCCACGGAGACCCTCGCTGCTGAATGTGACATCGACAGAACTCGAGAAACGCTTAGCAACACCCGGCTCCCGCAAAAACGCCTTCTCCGGGCGCAAATAAATAATAATAATAATAATTAATAATAATTATAAAAAAAAATAATAGCA